>VYZS01009940.1:4049-36344 GCA_013400695.1 Neodrepanis coruscans | reverse complement strand
CCTGCATCCCAGGCTGCTCTGCGTTTCTTACAGTGGAGGATTCCTGCAGACTCTTGAGTCCGGCTACACAGCAACAGCAGCAGAACAGGCACTCTGCTTACTGCAGTTTTCAACAGTTTTCAACAATTGTTCCATTTCAGAGTTTTGGGGTTTTGGTGGTTTTGGTGGCTGGGTCCCAGGGTATTTGGGCTTCTTGGGGTTGTGCGTTGGGGGCGTGGTCTAGATATGGGGGGAGGCATAACTATTACCCTTTTTATATATTTTTTTCATTCATATTTCTATTTTTAATAAATCTTGTTGCATTTCCTCTAACGAGCTCTCGTCCAAGTTAGACAACCCTCTCACCATCTCAAACTGAAAGAGTATGTTTTTCAGTGAGATGAAAGACATGAAATACTATTACAGAAATAGTAAACGTATTCATGCATTTCAACTAATATAATATGAAACTTATCTTTTAGAATATCATCATGGAATTGACCAACTGTGGTACTGTTTCACAACATACTATAATACAACTAACAATTGAAAACAGTGAGACCAATTATTTAAGGAGACTAACTATTTAATCTGTACTGCAATAACAGTAATTGTGCAATTTTCTCTTTTCTTCCTTGCTTTACGAGAAAGAATCATCACCAGAATTACAGTGTTTTTCAATCCTACCTACTTGCTCTCCAGACATCTTGCATCTGTCTTGCATCTCTTGATGGCGCTTGTTCTTCTGATCCCTATCCTGGAATCACCACCCCTTGGCTGTGAGATTTTTCATAGTCACATTTCACACTGCATGCCTGATGAAGGTGATGCATAATTCATTACTCCCACAGTGTGGTCCTTCCTGAACTGAGTCAGTGCCTATATGTGTTTCCTATTCTCATCAAGGGGAGATATTCAGGATAAGCACTCAGTAAGCACTGACTGAGAAGGAAAGGCTCTTCCTTTCTGTACAAGTAGAAGTATAAAGCATTTTTCAGCTCCCAAAACATAGTGGAAATTAGTCATAATGCGAATAAGTTCTAGCTGTGTTGTTTTTTAAGTCCTAGGTTACTAGAATATCTGAATCCTCTCAATTCCCAGAAATGTGGTAACAATTAGGCTGGAGGAGGAGAGAGATAAAAAAGAAGTGAAAAAGAAAAGCATCAAAACAAAGACTAAGTAGCTATGACTAAGAAAACTGAGCAAAAGGAGAAATAGTAGACACATTTTCTATTAGTACCTAATGAAACTGGCAGTAGTGGTAGAACAAAAATGTCACTAAAATGTGACAACAAACTCATGAAACAAGAGTTCTAGGCTAGCTCTAGAAGTGACACCAGCTATCTGGAAAATAGGATAATATCAGTATACTATGCCAAAACTAAAAAGCATTCAATGATGAAACATGTGACAAAAAAATTATTATATTGACTATGCAGAAAGAGTGAGCTGTTGTACTATGTGGTCTTTTAATCTTTACAGCAAATGGTGTCATTATGGAAGATATATCATAATGTGAACACAGCACACAGCCACACAATCAAGGGAGGATGCACAGATTTGGAGAGCTTGTTGCAGGAAGGAAATCAGTCTGAGGTCAGTTATGAGCTGCTGGCACAAATATGCAAAGCATATTTCTGTGATGCTTGGAAAGGTTCAAATTTATATTTTTTGGATACTGTGATCTATATCTCTGCAAAGTTGAGTTGCCTACTTCTCTGCAAGAGTGTGTACAATTAACAATTCTGCTTTAAGACAATACCATAAATAGATAGAAAAGCCAAAGGATTTCCAAGGACTTCATGATCTGGGAACAGTGAAGCTCAGTTCATACAGGGAAGAAGATATGCCCAGTCCTTATGGAAAATAATATATCTTTCCAGACTAGCAGAAGGTCAAAATAAGCCTAAACTCTCTTAATTTTCTATCTAATACCATCTTTTAGCTTTTTGCTTCCCACACTATTACTAACATTCTACTTGTTGGGTTCTGATCAGGGCATCGGAACAGACAGTTTGGCTGTTCCACTTCTGAAGAAAAAACATAGTAGCAGTGTAAAATGCTATTTTTTAACAAATGCTCAGAAGCTGAAAGTACTATGAATCAGAAGCCAGAGCAGCAGTAGAAAAGACTTGATAGAAGCAACTCAGTACTTTCTACTTCTCTTTGTTCCTGCTTTTTTCTTCTTAAACATCTTTCAAAAATCCAATCTTGTTGCAAAATCAACACAGATGAAAATTTACTGACATGTCCAGATTATAGCTATAAATTGTACACAAAGTACCAGGCTGAAAAGCACACCACAGGACATGCACTGTTCAGCTTATCTACTTTCTACATATTTCAGGTTTGGCTTTCCAATGGCACAAATGTGACAAGGCAGCAGATAAGGCATATACCCTCACTGCTCTTCTGGGATCAAATTAGTCCTGAGGCCTATCATGGAAATATCTGCAACCACTCCAGCAGTGACTCACTGAATTTTAAAGGTTAAAATTCTTCCAATATAACAACAGCAACAAACTGCATATGCCACTCATTAAAGGGATACATTGTTCTCACGAGACTGTTCCTAATATATCAATGATCTTTCCTCAAAAAGTACATGTGCAGCATCAGCTTCAGTGATCAAAGTCAAAGTTTTGAACTGGACAGGAAGAGGTTTTACCAATCTACAAGAATGCAAACATTTCAACATTATTCCATTCAGCATCATAATGGGACCAAGGGTAAGCGAGAGAAGTCCCAGAAGTCTAAAGAAAGCAGAGCTAAAGCTCTCCCTTACAACTCCAAAACCATTACTTAAAAGCCCTGTTCTGCCTGGAAAATGGGTTTCTCAGTCCCAAGGTGACAGAAAATATACAGTGATTGGTTATTAGAGCCTATATTTTCTCCTCACTGTTTAGAAAATCAAAATGAAAATCCATTAATTGTTTCTCTGAAAAAATTCATAGATAAGAGTGTGAATAAAACTGGCATTTTCCTTACTTAAAAAAAAATCAGAGCACCTATTAAACATATTGAGGTCCCCTACAAAAATCACATCTAGGTCCATGCCTACTGGCCATGTCAGAGATGTATATTCATAGTAGCTATACTCAAAATGAAACAAAAATACAAAGAAAACCTACCCAATTACAAGTTAGTTTTTGCAATAACTCAGTCTGTTATCAATAAAAAATATTTTCAAGTATAATTTGTTCATCATGGTAGTTATTATTCCCTATAGCTTTTCTTCATGGATTAATGAGGACTTAAAGAAATCAACAGGATAAAATGCTTTCCAACGTAAAAGAAACACTCATTTTCGCTTTCCATTGAGGCAGATAAAGTAAGACGTTACCTAAACTTATCTGCTTATTTAAACAACTATTAAAACTGCAGTTAATTGCCAGGAAATTAAGTATTTATACCTAATTTTACAGGCTTAATGTCTGCTTATGGGTGAAATTTTACAAAGCTTAGCATTAAAAGGTCAGTCTCTTCGGTCAGATTCTAAAACATTATTCCCTTTCAGATATTCAGTTTATGATAAGCCCGCTACTATTAATTTCATTTAATACCATCATTGAGTAATGTATTACCCAGCTTGATTTGAAGTACAAAACTAAATCTGCTGCCTAAAAAAGGCAGTGGGAGGAAATAAACAGCAAAAAGGTTTTCAATTTAGACAATATAATGAAGACTCTTTTAAGAGTCTTACAGAAAAATATTCTTTAGAAGGAGCATGTAACATTAACTTTCTACACAGTACTACTGCATAAGCATGTGCCTAATAACAGTTTGTGCATATTTAGCTTGCTAAATCAATTTTGAACTTTTTTCTTTGCTATGTATTGAATTAGGAAATAAAAATAAAACCAAATATAACAAATAACCATGTCTCTGATTATTCTGGAATATTTTTTCCTTCAGTTTTTTAGATGCCAATTACGTATTACATCTCCTCACTATTTTCAGATGAGATAACCTACTAAATTTGAAACTAAATTTAAACATAAAATCTATGAAGAAATCAAACTGGCATTCTAATTGAAGAGAAGGAATTTTTTTATTATTTATATTTAGAAAAACTAATAAAACAGAAGTATCTTCCCTAGAAATGTCAGAAGAGGGTAACAAATTGGTCAGAAAACTGAAAGTGTTACATTTAACATCAGTTATCTTTGATGCAAAGACTCCCTATATCCACACTCCAAAATGTTAGTCTAAAAGTAGGGAGGCTTTTACCAATTATAAAAATCTGCAAGGTAATTTCCCTTTACTGAAAACATATTTCCCCCCTCAAACACTAAATCCAGTATCATAAATTACTCTGCTGATCAGCTTGTTTCTTTCTTCTTAAATTTATTGCTAATAATCTTAGCAAGTATCTTAAAAGCAAATTACCTGAAGTATGTGTGAAATTTGATGGTTTAGATTATATAATGATCTATGGCTGAGAAATCAAGGGCAGTAAATGTATTATTTTTCTTTATTGTTATTCTGAAATATCAAAATTTTAAATTTAATTAATGCCACAATAAAAAAATGTTAAAGCATAAATCTTGCATTAAGGTCCACAGTATAATTACAATGTTTCACTTTGAAGGCTGTGACCTTCTCAAAATTTGATACAGAAATATGATAACATTCAATGGCTAGGCGAACATTCAAAGGTGGCTTTGGAACATCAAAAAATAAAATCACAGAATTTTCCCCCATTTCCACCAGGTGATAATTAAAAAAAAAAAAAAATCAAGAAGATCTGATTAGGCCAGTAAAGTTTTTTAACACATATACAGGGTAAAAAAAAATGAAAATGCAGAAATATAACTTTATAGAAAGAATTAATAAATTTCTAGTAAGTAGACTGACATCCATAACATGCACTGTGTTTCTTCATATTTGTTTCCTTACTAGTATCTGTTTAGTAATATTGGCAGGATGTAAAAAGACTGTCTTGGTAAGAAATCACCAGTTGCTGAAGAATTAATGCTTTACATGTAGTGTTTATTCCTATAAACATGACTGAGTCAGGCTTAATCCCATCTTTACTATATTCTTCACATGTGCTGACTTGCTGTGACTAATGGCTCCACATCTTTGTTAGTGTGAAATCCCTAAAGGTGACTATTAGTATAACCTGATTCCCTTGTAGGCATCAATGCAAATCAGACAAATAATTAAGTGAATTTCAAGAATCTCTCATTGATCCAATTCTTTCTTCCCTTCCCCCTGACCCTTCCCTTCACCTTATCCACAGGAAAGGATTGCAATGGAACACATAAGATATAGGATGCACAATTCACCTGGAGAGATGTTTTTCAGGAAAACACAGTGATTAATGACAATCCAGGGTAACACAAATACAGAACTTCCTATTTCAAATTTCCCAAACGTCAATTTTGCCAAGTATTTTTTCAAGATATAGATGAAAATCCAATTCCTTTCCTGGAAAATAATGTGTCTGATGCTTTTTGAAATAACTTATCTTCCAGATACTAAATAAAAGGAAAAATCCTTTCACTGGTCTTTAACAGAAGCACGGTTTAGTTTCTCCTTCTGCCATAAATCACAGAAAAATAAAAAGAAGTTTTAACAATTTTGCCAATCACTCAGCCAAACTAATATTATAATCAGTTCACCAATATCTCGTCTGTCTATCTCTTTGTCCACACAGCCAATCAAGTACTCAAGATAAGGTTATTGAGGTTCAAAGCTTTCTGTTCAATTTTTTTTGGTTATTATAATAATCAACATGTATGAAAGGCATCATACATGAAGGAAAAACTATCCTTTTTCTGAACTGGGAAGTCACAGACTGATACATTGTTCATTTTAATACAAAACCCCAAACATTCTAACATTTTATAATAAAATATTGTTATGTTTCCCTGTAACTCAGCTACCACAATACTTGTATATAGCTAGTATATTCCTTCACTTTTGCTTCCCTTTTCTCCAAAACACCCAACTTTTTGACAGGGTAAGAGACAGTACACTTTTTATCTGTTTTGTCAGCTGACACATATGAGCCATCAGTGCTTCTTAGCACCATAAATTCTGATGAAGATCACCCATTGCAATTTCATCTGCTTTTCAGTAAGGGAACTTACTGAAGAGTGGCCCTCCTTTAACAGCTGCTGTGCCTATGAGCTCATTCTCCTCTTCAGCTTATAGAAGTTGGTCAGTGGTTTCAATAATTACTGAGGAGAGGAAGAATAAGTTACAAAGAAAAGAACAAGATCCTGAATCTTTACCATATGTTGGATCAGGAAACTAAGTATAAATGAGCAAAGCAAGCTTTGGAAGTGATAAAAATATCACCAAAAATTGCCATTCATTTATGTTTTAGGGTAGGATGAAGTACACAAAGCTAGTGTATTAGAATTCTAACAACAGTTCATAAGGGCATCTCCCAATCAGCATCTTTAAATGCAGCATACAGCTGTCCGTCTGGAAGCTTGTATTGGCCAGCAATAATTGGTTCTGAATTCCAGCCCAGAGTGTATATCCTGCCAGGACAGATAGAAAGAACTAATGCAGAGAACACTCCGTAAAAATTAAAAGTACTTCATTTTTTTTCTGTGCAAGGTGACTTTTAAGTTTCTGTTTAAGGTAACACTCTGAGATTTGGAAATAAAATAATCTTGACATTTTATACATGGAGCTGTAATTCAAAAAAATGAGTGATGATGTCAATATGGGAAGGCCTTATGGTTTTGCACATATGCACAGAGTATTTCTAAATTCTTTTCGTGGTTCCTATTCCAGTAAAAGCACAGGATACAATACTGTTACAGGAAGGGGTGTATGCGAGTTTCTGGGAGTCAGGCCAATTCTATCAGGTCACTGAATATATCAGCAGTTGTTTACATCATCCAACCTTAATCAGAGGAAATAAGGAATTAGGCTTTATCAACATCATCATAGGTCAATTGAGCTGCATAGTCCATAAAAAGGGATTTGTGAATAGGTATGTTATTTGTGAAGTGCTATAAACATTTTAAAAATTTTGGTTCAAAATATGGACTTTTCTATAGAATATCATTAAATAATCTACCATTTAAATTTCATACATAGAACTGGGAGGGAGAAAATAAAGACGGAAATGCTGGGCCATGTCTATCAAATAACTTTTTTTTTTATTTTAATGTTCCATTTGAGCAGAAAGCCTTCATTTTAGCCAAGTCCTTCATTTTTTATAGTGATGTAAGGGAATGCATTTATAATTTCCTTCTGATTTCAGACTGTATTCCATAAGCCAACAAAGAGACTCAATGATTCAGACACGCTATGAACAGAGACAGATGTTAGGAAAGAGATTGTATATATAGTTTCACAGGCAGAATACTGGTCAAATATCAAGGAATTGTAGGAAGGTGAAAAAAATCTATATTGACTTAAGCCAAGAATTCAACAGGAAATATTTACAGGCTGATAAATGAAGGGTATTTGGGATAAAAAGAAAAGAACTACTGTTGAAAACAGGATAGAATTTTGAGAACTGGATAATCTGAAGGTTCTAAAATGAATTAGTACTGGAGATAAAAAAGTGGACATAGAGTCAGACAGGAATCCTTAGTGCCGGGAAAAATCATTATACAAAACTCAAACATACAGGTGAAAGGATGCAATGCCTGAGCAAAAATAAGAGGGCAGAAACTGAACACAGAAATAGATGTCCCTATGAAAGCAGAAACGTCTCAGAGATAAAGAAACTTGTCTATAGTACTTTTATAAGGATGAAGGAAGCAATTATCCTGCAAAGAGAAAACAAATTCTGTTCAGGGTAGACAAAATACACCTAAGGAACAGAACAAACTATAGCTCTGACATAGCAGCTAAAGATAACTGTGACTGGCAAAATTAAATGCCATTGTAAAATTAAGAAATGGAATCTGGAAGGAGTTATCTAAACAAAATTTTAAGAGTGGTGAATGAAGCTGAGGCTCCTTACATTTGTTTATGTAACTATGTGTTCAAACATTTCTGAAAATTTTAGAGGATTTACCCCAAAGGCATTGGTAATAAGCTTAGTATTGTGTTCACTATCAGCACCCAAATCTTCTCTGTCCTGGTTTGGACTCTAGGGGGCGTAATAGTGATGAGAGAACACAGAAAAATCAAGAACAAACCCACAAGTTTTATTTTACACACACAGAAAACCTGACAATGAAACACAGGCAAATTGAGCTCCTCCGGGGCTGGCTGCTGGTGTGAGGGAGGAAGCTAGGATGGTGCTGGGTCCTCACCAGGGTTTCCTGAAAAAATCAGAAAATGAAAGAAAACCCAGGGGGACCCCCCAAGGGGAGAAATACCACAGCTGATGAAACGATGTGGTCCTCAACCCCTGTGCTGCCTCTGCTGCTGCTGAAGTTGAAATGCTGCTCGTGTCATGGGAAAATGCTGAGCCGAGATGAGCAGAGATGCAACTCCGATGACCGACGAGCCCTGAAAGAGAAAGATGGCCTCTGGGATTGCTATTTTATAGGGAGACAATCCTGCGTGATCTCGTAGTCCCTCCCGGGTGCAGGTCGCCTCCAGATTGGCTAAACATCTCCCAGGAACCACCCCCTGCGAGATCTTGCCACGAGGCAACATGGCGGCACTTCCCGTTGGAATGCCACGTGGCCAGAGCCTGAGGGGGGATAGGATTGCCTGTGGGCACCACAGGGCACCCTGGGGGCCCCTGGGCACCACCACTGGGCTGCCCTCAACCTGCATGAGAACGGCAGCCACTCGCAGCGGGGTGGTTCCCCCGACGCGAGGGTCACCGACAACTCTGTTTGGTGCCACGTTTCACATGCATGGGAAACCCACTGCATATGCATGCAGGGACGGGAACAGCCAAGCTGAAACCTGCCGGTGGTCAGCAGTGGTTTCTCTGCTGCTGCCGGCATCCGGGCAGCTCCACACCTGCCGTGCCATTGCCGTGCCAGTGGGGCCACGCTTGGCACGCTGGGCAAATTTGCCCCCACACACAGCACAAATGGCCGCGGGCAGGGCTGGCCTGGCCCTGTGCTAAACGGGCTGCCACTGTGCGGATTGGCTTGGGAGGCGGCAGGCGCTCCCGCCACCCCTGCCAAACCAGCGGGGCTTGCCCACAGCACGGGGCGGCTCTCCAGCTCACTGCCAGTGGCACCTGCGCCCGCCCTGCCACTCTGCTTGCCTGTCTTGTTTTTATAAACATACAAAAGGCAAGGTTTAAAACAGCCCATCCCCCCTCCCCCCTTCCCAGAAAGCTCCTAAAAACTTTCAAAAAACCCCAAAACTCCCAAGAGCCCTCTTCCCATCCCCCCTCAGAAGAGGGGAAAAAAAATGGAGAAAAGGGAAAATGTTTTTACAGCTGAAATTATGTTTTAACCCATAACACTTTTCCATTGAACCACTGCCATGATTTCATATTTCGCTATGTTGATTCCATACCATCTTTACAATTTGCCATTTTGAAGCATTTATTTATGTATTTTATATATATATATTATAAGTTATATATTTAATATTTCTATATTTTATATTATTTATATATTTANAAGGTTTAAAACAGCCCATCCCCCCTCCCCCCTTCCCAGAAAGCTCCTAAAAACTTTCAAAAAACCCCAAAACTCCCAAGAGCCCTCTTCCCATCCCCCCTCAGAAGAGGGGAAAAAAAATGGAGAAAAGGGAAAATGTTTTTACAGCTGAAATTATGTTTTAACCCATAACACTTTTCCATTGAACCACTGCCATGATTTCATATTTCGCTATGTTGATTCCATACCATCTTTACAATTTGCCATTTTGAAGCATTTATTTATGTATTTTATATATATATATTATAAGTTATATATTTAATATTTCTATATTTTATATTATTTATATATTTAGTGTTTATATATATATATATGTATATATCATAATAAACGGTTGAACTCTTGGAGCTGGTTTTGTGTCAGATTTTTAATTCCTAGTCCTCCAAACTAGGACATAAACAAACCAAACCGATGAGTATCAATGCAATTCACTAAGGAAATCTATATGTAAAAAGAGTAACTTAGTGAATAGTAGGTTTATTTGCCAGTAAAAAATTAATGCAATTAGACTCTGGAAACAGCCAGGCTCTGAAAACTGAGAGTACAACAGCAGTAATAGTGATGGGCCCTCCAAGTCATGTGTTTGTAAGTTTTAAAGTAATCAAAAATTCTAGTCCAAATAAAAGGCAGAAAATGGAAAATAGTTTTGCAAGCATTCCACTCCACCTTAAAAATGTAGTGTCGATTGATCACCAACCTTGCTGTAGCCTTCGATAAGTATTTCTTTTCATTAAATCCTGTCAACCAGCTTTAAAGATCCTTTATCAGGCATCCATAAAATAACTAGAAGTCAATTGTTAAATTAGAATAAGCATGTCTCAAACAAGTTTAAGTAGCTTATACTAAAACTCTACATTTAGTATCAGATTTTCAATAATCAAGTAAGTTTCCCAGTGAGAATGCTTCCAATGCAAAACTCTGCTGGATACAAAGAATACTTCGGTTAACATAGTATAGACAAACACAGCCATTAAATAATCTTTAAGTATACGCTGTTGCTCACTATGATTGGAATGTTAAAACAATACCAGCACTTTTTATCATCCATACAACTTAGATAACAGACAATGACCAGTGTTTGATCTTTTAAATTGATCTTCGTGTTCAGGCTCTTAGAAGTCAAAAAAGACTTGAGCTAATACACACATAATTGAGGGCAGAGTTTCAAATATATTTAGGCTCCAATGGAACATCAGTGGAATTTAAATAAGCACATCAGGTATGAAGTTTTATGATAACCATAACATGGTTAAATCTACCTGTACACACAATGTCTGTAGTTACCAGGTCTTTTTCAAGTAGTCTAAAAGCAGCATAAAAAATACAATTCCTACACCGTCCACTGTTTCTTACCACATTTCACACATTGTGAAAAGCTAGCAGAAGATGACTAGCTTTCACTAGTTACATATTTGGATTATTAAGACAGCCGCAACAAAAAGGAAGAAAGAAGAGATCTGTAATGGCTTGTGCAAACAAGCAAATCCTACTAGTATCTTTCAGAAAATACTGCTTATTTATATACACAAATCAGAAAAAAAGTGTTCTGTCCTGAGCTCTCCAGTATAAGAGGGACATGGACACACTGGAGAGAGTTCAGTGAAGGGCCACGAAGATGACTAATGGACTGGAGCTTCTTTTCTATGAAGAAAGTCTGAGAGAACTTAAACTGTTCAGTTTGTAGAAGAGAACACTCAGGGGTATCTTATCATCCTACCTGAAGAAAGGATGCAAAAAGTACAGGGCCAGACTTTTGTCTGGTGATAGGACAAACTGAAATACAGGAGATTCCCTCAGAACATGAGGAAATACTTTCATACTACTGCAGTGACTGAGCACTGGCACTGGAAGTCTTCTAAAGTCAACTGAACATGGCTAAAAGTTCTCTTAAAACGGTTCGAGAAAATGGGGAAATATCTTTATGTTAAGTGAATATTATGTCCTCAGTGAAGTGAACTCACAGAGTTTGAAGAGAATGCTAATTATACTGCATTACCCAACTTGTGAACTTCCATTTCTTCAACAAATACAAACTGAATCCAGCAAATAGGTTACCTTATTCATTACAATGACAGCAATTTCATTGGTTTCAGATGTATAATTCAAAAAGAAAAAAAGAATCCTTAATATAGAGTCAATATTTTTGTTTCCTTCAGAAACTTTCTAAAATCTCTCAGATACTTTTTCTCCCATAATTTTTTGACATCTGTTTATGATGTAAAGGATACCAAGTGAACTTATTCAAAATAGGTAGGCATTGCTGTCTTTTCCATTTAAGATGGCTGCTGATTGAGATGGTGTGCTACCAAGCAAGAATATTTTGAACATTATGGGTTGTCTGAATTACATTTTGTCAAGAACCAAAGTAACTCAATATATGATTTATACTACTTTTAGTTATTTTGACACAAACTTCAAGATATATAGAGTTTCTAGGGGAACAAAATTACACATTTTTTTCTGAAAATTGCTCAAAATGGTCAACTGAAAATGAAAACAAGGCAGTGTGACAACTGTCTTGGATTAAAGGACTTGAAATTTGCTAACAGGAGAAAAAACAATAGAGAATTAACCTTTATTATGTATATGTGTATATACATAATGTATATATGTTTAAATGTATATGTGTATATGCATTATATAAATATATATGTTATATAACTGTATGTACATAATTAAATGAAAAATAGAAAACCAGAGAATAAAACCACAGAATAATTAAGAACAAACAAGATTGGAAACACAACTACCCCTTTTTCTTCGAAATGTGCTTGGGTGCAGTATAACTGTGATGCTGTAGTGGGCACTTGGACCCTCTTTGGAGGCAGAGGAGATACAGTCGCTCTCTGGTGACCACCAGGGGGCACTTGCGGGGCCCATGGACTGCAGCTGGTGCTGCAAAAGGCAGTGGTTGGAGGAGCTGGGTGGGGTGTGAGCAATGAATCCTAACTACTGTACCACCGGGAAGGGACAGGTACAAAGAAACCAGCAAGAGAAAACAATGTTTCTCTTGAGTCGCTGGAACAGAGGAGTGATAGAGAAAAAATCGTGGGAGCCGGATGGTGGAGCGTGCTGCCATCACTGATTTTCCCACCACCAGGACAAAAAGATAGGGATGATAAGCGGCACCACTTGTAGCCCCATCCACTGCCACTGCTGAAGCAAATCAGAGCCCCTGTCTGCACGCTTTGCCTGCTAGATCCAAAAGAGAACAGAGGCCATGAGTTTTGGCTTTTTAAAACCTAATCCATTTTCTTTTCCACTCCCAACCAAGAGTCTGTGCAGCACAAAACTCCCACCAGTCCGTCAGCTCACCCCACCCTACTACTCCAGAAAAATGTGGTCCCAGGTGCCCAGGCACAGCCCCGCACACCCTAGTAGTGCCATGCGATCGGTGCACACGGAGAACCGTCACCCCAGTTGACAGCAGCACAGGGGGCTGGCAGGTCCGGCCCCACCACACATGCCACACCACAGAACGCCGCTCCCTGTGAGGGAGGACAGCAACCCTACCACTTCCCTGCCACGGGGAGGGAAAAGAGGGCACTGCAGTGGTCCTCTCCGTCAGCCACGGGACTTAGAGAGACCTGCTGCCCAGGGTTCCAACACCTGCTGTTACTCTCATGACGCCAGGTCACCACTCTCACCGTGCCTGGCGGTGGTTCTCATGCCAGCCAACCCAGCAGGGCCATTCATCTGCCCTGCATCCCAGTGGGCACCAGCACTCCGCAGAAGCAGAGTGGGGAGGTCTGCACCCCAAGGGCACAGTGCCCACTGCCCACCCACTACCACCAAGCTGCCACAGTCCTGGAAAAATTCCCGAGACACGCCCAGCCCACCACAACAAAAATTAAATATAGTGTGTCGTTTGGTGCATCTTCCCCCTCTGCCACTAACATCCATCATCTTTTTGCTGTTTCTGATGGGCAACACGGTTTGTTCTAAAATAAAAATAGCAGGTGGATATTACAGGAAGAACTGTCAGGATGCTCCATAATTAATACAGTCCACAGATAGGGGAGCAGAGGTGTTCGTGGTTTACTTTGGTGTAAACATGCCTACAAAAGGACGTAAAATGTTGCCGGAGACTGGGCCAGCTGAGCAGAGTGGTCTCCTGAGGTTGCAAGCAGCTTGTAAGGGATGCCTGCCCAACTCAAAGACAGAGAAATCTCACTTTTGGACAGATCAGCAAAATTCACTAAGATTCAAGCAAATAAAGAGACAAAATCCTGCAGTAGTTCCATAGGTGTTTTGTTGCTTTATAAGTATGAATTCTGCACCACCAAAGACTCTGGACCTGTAGGTTTCTGGCTAAACATGCCTATATTGTAACCCTTTATATATAAACTGTCGACCGAATCTCACACTAAATGGCTCAGACCCTAGGTGACCCTAGGCTACACCTACGCTTCTCTGAGAAGTTTTAAAAAACAAAGGGACCTCACTGAAACTTACGATTCAATAGAAGGGACCACAACCTGATTATATTATAATGCATCATAATATATCACAGAGTTGTTACTTAGATACTGCACTGGCAATATTTAGATACAGTATTAAACCTAAACCTAATTATAATCATACACATAAGTATTGTGTTCTACTTCTCTCACTTGGCGATCCTTCTCTCAACTACTCTGCAGTGAGAATCACAATAAGAAAACACCAAAATAAGAAGTTTGTTATTTTGTCATCAAAGTGAACAGTCACAGCAAGGCAACACCAGAATGACAAGGATATGCTAAAATTAAAAAAAAATGAATCAACCCTGGACCAGGGAAATGGGGCAGAAGGAGATCAGGTTACCTGAAGGTAACCTAAGACTAATTGGCACATTAAAATTCACACCCCTGGGAGAGTACTTCATATGCTAATGTAAGATCACCCTAGTACAATAAACTGCTCACTAATGGGAGCATGTGCAGAAATGCATTTGTTAAAGTAACCAATATGCAAGTCTGAGCAATTTCTTCTTTGTTATAACTAGTATAAAAGCCTGCAAACTCTCCAAAGACAGGTGCTAATTTTGTGAAATATCGCCTGGCACCTCTTTATGCACAAAACAGCTTTAAAGGCTCAAAGGCTCTGTGTGTTTATTGGCTTCTGCCCACCAGGCATGTACCTAACCCCCTACTGAGGGATAGCATTGTCACAGGTGGCTTATATCAAAATGAATTATGGTTCAGCCAGAAAAAGCATAGAGGTAAGTTAAGCAAAATGAAAGTAAAAATTAAAGCATGCATAAAACTCCATAACACTTTCTTAAGATGTGCATCCTAATTTGTTATTTACCTTCCTTTACCACTAATCTGAATTATGCTAAAACCAGAAAATACCTTATATAATACAGTGAGACAATAAAGAGCATAATGCGAGAAAACACTTTCAAGTTATTTTAGCCCAATCTTCTTCTTCTGCAGTTATTGGTCTATAGAATTCCCTTCTTTACCTTACTGAGTTGAATTTTGAAAGTAATCAGTCCAATTAGGAGTTAACTGAATTGCTTTACAATGAGGTTACAACTTTTTTGGTGTTGTTTTTTTGTTGTTGTTGTTCAATGTATTAGTTGATTTGCTTAATTCTTCTTCTGCTAATATTATTCTTTAGCTTAAATACCTCTCTTTCTTTTGCAGTGTATAGCCCACTAAGGTTTTTTCTCATCCTCACAAACTGTGAAAATATTTTTTTACTATTTGTTCATTTTGACACCAAGATTACAGCAGATGTACTTACATCTATTCTCTAAGAAAATGGCTTTATCATATCCAATCTTAATGCATTTCTTTTGCATTATTCTTGAATGTTATTCAAATTAGTTCCTTATACTGACAACTAGTTTAATTAGGATCTGTATATTTTTAAATGCCAAGGTCATTAACAGAACCACAAAACAAGAATGTTTGCAAAACTCTTTCTACAGATTCACCATTTATAATTTCATACCAGACTGAGTACAAGTCAGCTGTTAACATCTGCCAGCATAGGATCCCTCTTAACATGTCATTATTTTTCAACCTCCATGATAGTTTCATCTGTGGTGCTGAATGCCAGATGCATCATGAAAATGATAGAGCAGTCTAATTTTAAGCCTTTTTTCCGCAAAATTTTTGTTTGTGGATAATGAGACACCACATGTGTTGATTTTCAATCAGAAAATTTGCACTGGATTTTTTGTTTGTTTTGTTTTTCATGTTTCCTTAGTATTTTTTATGAAATTTACATCCTACTGAGGTTAGACAAATTTTTATATGCTTTCCAGGCAATATTATTTTCATATCTTTTCCCCTCTTCAGTACAAGTACTCAATTTATAATTGCCTACAAAATAATATTAGAAGTAATCAGTTTAAATGCAACTGCTGCCCTTCATTCAGTCAAAAAAATTATTCATGACAGAACATTTTCACATGTTGTTTCACATGTCCCATTTACAATCAAAGTAATGGATTTTCTGATTTTGAAGAGATACTTCAGTACACTCTGTTTTATTTTACTTCCGCATAGAGATGGCTTTAATTTTTCATAGGACAAGAAATAAATTAAGTAAAATTTTCAAGGAGTTTGAATATTCCCCAAAACAAATCCTAGACAGCCTAATTCAGTAAGCAGGTGGAAATTATATGCCCGAAGACATTTCCTAAAGATCTGGAAAAGTTTTTCAAATTCAGGGGAAGAACTTAAGCCATCAAGACCACTGAAAATCAGATCCTTCTTTTCTAAGTTTTAGTATCTTATGTCTAGCTAACCAACTTCTATTTCCAATAACTACAAGTGATGGCCTCCTAGAAAGTTAGAATCTGTGCCTTAAAAGCATAAACAGGATACCATCTAGGTACCAGAATACCATCTAGGTAGATAACAAGAAGGTCTCTTCCAAACAACTGCAACTACAAAAAATAAGGCAGGAGAAAATGGTTTCATAGAATTTAACTTTTTCCCGTAGAGGCTAATTATGTTAAATAACAAGTGCTTCTGCAGAGGGCTCATGTCTGATTTGAGATACGTGGAAAGTTCCATTGATTTGCCCAGCTTAAGCTGATGAGCTCACAAAATTCACTGAAAACTCTAAATTAAAATTCTGATTCATATATGACCCAAATAAATGAAGACTGAATTTTGAAATGGCACAACTGATCAAAGATCTTTTCTGAATGTGTGATGTCATCTCAAAATTTATGATGTTTTGTGTGTATTTCTTTTCTATTCTGTCTTGGGCCTCTTAAGAAATAGAAAAATATCTTGTTCTTTATTCTTATATTCTGCTTTCAGAATAATTCAAGAAGTGAAAATAAAAACTATAAAGGAATGTCTATATTGTATCAGTTAGTCAAACTAAGTTCTAAAGTTTTTAGAGTTCAGATAATATTTCTGGTGGAAGTGAATATGGGAGTTTTTGAGCAATGCAAGCAATCTGCCCATCACTATCTTAAAACTTACTTAATTTGTTTTCTGTTTTACTTAATAGCTTTCTTTAAAGCAGTTCTGTCACAGACTTTTGTGAGGAATGGCTGAAATGTGTACATAATTTCAGGTCCATGACGAATCTTAAATTAGGATCAGACAAGTGAAACTACACTGTCTGCTACTCCAGAATTTTCCTGCATACTATTTACTGTTTGTTTCATTTTTAGTGCTGAACAGTTGTACCAGAAGAATCCGAACAGGGAAGGAAACTGTTGGCAAAATTTTATGGAACATCATGAGGTAAACTACACTCACACTTGTGCTGCAATATAAAAAAAATGTAAGGACCAATGCAGGTCCGGAGTCCTACCTCAATATGCAGTTCCATAAGGAGTCTGCAGAGATGTGTCACAAGCAGATTCATGCACCAGCATCAATCCCATGTGCAATTGCATGGGACAAGTCAGGCCGGCCCTGGATTCATCCCCTAGCACAGCTCTGCTGCCCAAATATGACTGCTGGCTTGGGTCCCTGAGCACTGGAATTCCAGGATGATCTACAAGACAATTCACAGAGGACAACTTCACTCTCTTGCAAGGAGTCTGTTATGTCTCTGGCATTCCTGCTTTGGGGCACTTTAACACCTTCTTGCTACTGGGCCTCATTGATCTCCCCCTATATGACATTATTCCTCTGTCACAAATTACCACTGCAAAGCAGTTACAACTAGAATTTCCCTGTGAAAAGTAAATGCTAGACAAGATAGCCTAGGTTGAAGTCCCTCTTCCATTCTTTCCGTTCCCCAGTTGTCACCATCCTTCAGTGCCTCTAGCAGAGCAGGAATTTGCGTTGATTTACAAGTGTTTGACTTATCCTCATTTTCCACAAATAAGAGACAGAAACATAAGGGAGTAAGTCCTCACGCTAGGCTGCCTGTTTTCCACAAAATGGGTTAATCTAATGTGCTTCATAGGCTTTTTTCCCTGGAGGGTGTTCAAATACTGAGAACACACAGACAAACATTTCACACATCTCTCAGTCTGACTGCCATGAATCAAGTGCTACAATGTTCAATTCATGTCCAGACAGGTGCTGAGTGGTGGCAGGTTTTAAGGCCAGAGAAAAGTTTTCCTTGGCACTTAGCCCCACATTCCTAATTCTATCTACCATGCTTTCATTTGGGACAGAACAATAATGTGTTGCACCAAGAAGCCAGACAGTTAGCCATGAGAGGCTGTCATTTACTAGAAAAACAAAACAGCTTTATCATGTAACTCTACTCCTAGATCCAGAACATGGGGGAAGGGGTTAGAAATCTTTTAGCCACACTTTGTATTTCTGACTACAGAGCTTTTGGCTCATTTTTCCTTGCAACAGTTATTTGGTGGAGGATAATCAGTGCCATTTCCTTCCACCAGCATATGAACTGTGCAATATCAGTTCTGTAGCAAGATGTCAAAGTAACCTTCACTATAGTGAGCTTGCTGAATACTAGCCAGACATTGGAAAGGGCCTAAATAGGCCCTTTTTGCTCACTTTTTGCCATGAAGTCACTGTGCACATTCAAAATAGATTGTTAACAATTATCCAGTTACTGACTCAACAAAATGAAAGTTGTCCTCTGGCCAAGTCCCTATATGCTAATCTTATATGTACTTACGTGCTTAAAAAAAATCCTACAGTCCACAGATGGAATACATTGTTTAACCATTGCAAGAGTCATGATTAAAGAATCACAAAATTGGTAAGATAGGAAAGGACTATAGTGGGTCATCTAGTCCAACCTCTCTGCTCTGGTAGGGTCCTCTACAGCATACTATACTCGGTATATTATCCAAATGGCTTTTGAATATCCCCCGGGAAGGAGACACCACTACCTCCCTGGGCAACCTGTTCCAGTGCTCAGCATCCTCACAGTAAAGTTCTTCCTCTTATTCAGATGAAACTTCTTGTGCATCAGCTTTTGTCCATCATCTCTCATCATTCTTAGCACCACCAAGAAGAGCCTAGCTCTATCCTTTTGACACTCTACCTTCAGATACTTACAGACATTGAAAAGGTCCCCCTCAGTTGTTCCTCCCCCAGGATGAACAGGCCCAGCTCCTTCAGCCTTTCCTCATAAGTGGGATGCTCCACTCCCCTCATCATCTTCATTGCCTTCTGCTGAACTTGTTCCAAGAGCTCCAGGTTTCTATTGTATTTAAGAGCCCAGAACTGGACATAGCACTCCAAGTGCTGCCTCATTAAGGCTGAGTAGAGGGGCAGGATTATCTCCCTTGACCTGCTAGCAATGCTCATCCTAGTGTACGCCAGGATACCACAAGGGCACACTGCTGGCTCACGGACATTTGTTGTCCACCAGGACTCCCAAGTGTCCTTGGCAGAGCACTGAGCTGTCAGGTCAGACCCGTGCCTGTACTAATGCATGGGATTATTCCTCCCCAGCTGTAGGACACAACATTTGCCTTTTCTGAACTTCAAAAGGTTCCCACTCTACCTTCTTGGTCTACCTCTCCAACCTTTTGAGGTCCTTCTTAATGGCCAGACAGCACTCTGTGTTATTGGCCAGTCCTCACAGTTTTGCATCATCAGCGAACTCACAGAGGAGATACTCTACCCCTTCATCCAAGTAATTGATGAATAAGTTAAATACAGGACCTAATACTGACCCCTGGGGAGCACCACTAGCTACAAGACTTCAACTAGACTGTGCCATGGATCATGGTCCTCTGAGACGTGCCAGGCAGCCAGTTTTCAATCCATCTCACCATACGCTCATCTAACTCTCACTTCCTATGAGGATATCTTGGGACACAGTGTCAGAAGCCTTGCTGAAGTCCAGGTAGACAACAACCACTGCTCTCCCCTCATCTATCCAGCCACTCATCCCATTGTAGTAAGCAATCAGGTTAGTTAAGAACGAATTCCCTTTCATGAATCCATGCTGAATAACCACCTTCTTGTCTTCCACAAGCAAGAACTGAGATGAGGCTGACTGTACTATAATTCTCTAGGTCATCCTTCTTACCCCTTCTGAAGACTGAGGTGACATTTTTTTCTTCAAGTCCTCAGGTACCTCTCCTGACTGCCGTGACTTTTCAAAGATGATTGAGAGCAATGATGTGCATCTGTTCCCTCAACACTGGCATGTGCATCCTATCAGGGCCCATGGACAGGACTTGTGGATATCAAGTTTGACTAAATGGTTTCTAACCTAATTCTAACCAGTGGAAAGTCTGCCTTCCTCTAGACCTTCTCCCTTGTCTTCTGGATCAGAGACTCCTGAGATCTGACCCTAGAAGTGAAGACTGATGCAAAGTATCTTGACCTTCATTGCAGCCTATTTTGCAAGGGTCCCTGCTCCATTCAGTAGCAGATCCACATTTTCAGCATATCTACGTTTTCTCTAGTATTCTTTTTGTTATTGACATTTTTTAAGAAAATCTTCTTGTTATCCTTGATATCCTTGACATCCTTGGCCAGAGTTAATTCTGAGCAGAACTTGGCCTTCTTCCTTATTGCATTTCTGCATACCCTGCCAATATCCCTATATTCATGGCAGTTGGCCCATCCCTACTTCCATCTCATGCGTATCTCCTGCGTATGTCTGAGTTTTGACAGGAGTTCCTAGTTTGTCCATGCAGGTCTCCTGCCATGTTTGCTCACTTTATTGCCCAGAGAGATGCACCATTCTTGGGCCTTGGAGAAAATGATCCTTGAATATTTGCCTGTTTTTTTGACACCCTATTCCCTTCAGGGCATATTCCTATGGGATTCCTCCAAGAAAGTCCCTGGAGAGACCAAACTTAACACTCCTGAAATTCAGATTTGCAATCTTACTCAATGCCCTGATTCCTCCTTGCAGAATACTGAACTCCATGATCTCATGATCACTGTAGCCAAGGTCATCCCCAACCTTCACATCTCCAATCAGACTTTGATTGTTAGTTATCATAAGGTCAAATGATATCATATGCTCTGCTTTCTCTCCTGTTTGTGCGGAATTTTCCATTAAAGTCACAATGACATGCAAATATTGTGTCCCTTCTGCATACAAGCATGCCTCTGGAGGAGACAGGGCTCCTGGGAACAGAACAGGAAACAAATAAAATCCTGAAGTCTCATTCTGAGTGTGAAGACCATGCAGCAGATTCATCGTTTTAACCTTCATGACAAAGGCTTTGTCCAACTGAAGGGAAGGCATCTATGAATTGAAGGCTTCTATGCTCTGCACATAAGAAACCAACTCAATCACTTGTCTTAAATGAGAAAAGAGTAAACCTCACCTATTCCTCAAAAAAAGACATATTCATGACAGTAGCTCAGGAAACTCAAACAAGACAGACATCCTATCTGAAACAAAAACACAGAGTTTCTATTTGGTGCTGTTGCCACAGCTGACAGCATTCATTCAGAAATTCAATAAACCTGACTACTTTTATTGTATGCCAGGGTGCAGGAAACAGCATTAAGCTTTAAGAACAGACACTCTCAGAGACTTTCTAAAACGACAGCCTCAAAGTTTTTGAATACTCATTCACAACTTTCTAGTGACCCAAAAAGCGATTAACTTCAGTTGATGAGGTTTCTCAATTATGCATAGCAGCATTTTAATTAACAAATGAAATTAAAATCAGCAGGCTAAAGAACAAACTGGACCGTAACCTGTTATCTTTAACCTACAGGAAGAAAAAACTCTGAGAAGAATTGCAGAAAGTCCTTGTGTTCACCACAGTTAGAGAGGTGCTGAGGAATGAAACTAAGACTTTTTCTGTGTTAAAAATCTATAAAACTGAAGAATGTGAACTTAAACTGTATTGTTCTGTCTCTCAAACTAACATGAAGAAGGAACAAGAGACGCAGTGCTGCCTCTGAATCAGCAAGCATTGATTCTGCACTATCTGGTGTATTAAGGCAGTGACCCAAAATCTTGCTCATATCCTCTGTTGTCTTTTATCCTACCACAGCAGTGATATTTGCAAAAAACCTTTCAAAGCCTGCATATTGCTTTCTCTTTTCTCCAACTAGTGGCAGCACCATTCCAATTTGTTACTGCAGAGTACTCCTCTTTAACATGGCTTTCATATGGAGTTAACCTATTGAATTCTTTTCTTCACTTATGCCAAAAATATTTTAGAACAGGACAAAACAGTACCTTTTAAGTATTGGAAAAAGAGTTGTCTGACAAATAAACATAACATAAATGACTGGTAATTAAAATAACAGACTGAAAATACTCCACTCATAAGAATCTTTTCCAATCCAGTCTAAATGACAGTTTCCCTATCTTCCATCCTCATTCCCTCCCCCAAAAAAAGAATCTGATCAATTATGGACTAGAAAATATAAATGGCTTTTAGGTGTACTGACCACATAACCAGTTTCTGGAGATAACTACAAAGCCAGCAAAACATTTCTAGAAATTTGTTGACTGAACAGCCTAATCTTGAATCAAAAGCCATTTTATTATTGTCTTATACACAATTAGCACTCAGCTTAGTCTTCTCTGCAGTAAATGCTTGTTTCCTTGGTCATGCTGATAAAGAATAAAAATAAGAACTTGGTGACAGTTCTGCTGCATTGACTGCTCAATGCAACGAAAGTTGTTTAATTTAAGAGTCCTTATAGAAGAGGGACAGAGAGCATACATGAAAGAAGGAATTAACTGTGTCCTTAGGAGGTTATACAGAATCATAGAATAATTCAAGCTGGATAAGACCTTTAAGATCCTCAAGTTCAATCATTAACCTAACACTGCCAAATCTAACACTAAACCATATCCCTAAATGTCACACTTATACTTCTTTTAAATATATCCAGGGATGGTAACTCAACCACTTCCCTGAACAGCTTGTTCCAACGCTTGATTATCTATTACATGAAGAATTTTTTCCTAATATCCAATCTAAACCTCCCCTGGATCAATTTGATGCCATTTCCTCTTGTCCTGACACCTGAAAACTGGAAGAAGAGATAGAACCCCACCGGTCTACAACCTCCTTCCAGGTAATTGTAAAGAGAAATAAGGTCTCCCCAGAGCTTCATTTTCTCCAGACAAAACAACCTCAAGCTCCCTCCACTACTTGTAACACTTGTGCTCCAGGCCCTTCATCAAATTCGATCCCCTTCTCTGGAGAATTTACAGTACCTCAATGTCTTTCTTGCAGTAATGAGCCCAAAACTGAGCAGAGGATTCAAGGTGCAGCCTCATTAGTGTCGAGTACAGAGGAACAATCACTGTCCTGGTCCTGCTGGCCCCACTATTTCTAATACAAGCCAGGATGTCATTGGATTCTTGGCTACCTGGGCACACTGCTGATGGCATTCCACCAGCTGTCCACCAGCATCCCTAAGTCTTTTTGAGATGAGCAGTTTTCCTGCTACTCTGTCTCAAGCCTGTAGCACTACATGGGGTTGTTGTGATCCAAGTGCAGGATGTGAATATTTTCGTATACATAGTTCACAGTTTTCTTCCTACACTGTACACTATAAATACACAACTCAGCTTTTAGCTTGGTCAGGTATACCATAAAAATACAGATCCACATAGAATTTACAGCCAAATGTCACATTTTCTAATTGGCATCCAGGGATTTGAGACTAGCTTTACTCAGAAAACTATGTCTTAGTATAAACCTACTTTCAGATTAACTAAAAAAACCCCAAAATCTCATACACAAAAACACTCGCCAACTTTGCCACAGCAACTCCAGATGCTTTTCAAATACTGAGAGAAAAAAAAAATTTGGGTCAGAAAGTTCTTGCAAGCAGCCCCAAGAGCCTTGCAAGAAAGGTTCAAAACAGATGAAAGAAATGGGAAGGTTAGCTGACAGAGCTTTTAAGAAACTCGGCAAGACCAAATTCTTGGATTTAAGTCTCAAAATACAAATAAATTGTTTTCTATTTAAAAGTCAAATCTTGGAATAAAACTATACAGACATTTAGGTTCTACTATACCTTTATGGTTCAATATATTATTCTGAGATTCCGCTAAAGACAGTATTGATAATACAGACTATACAAGATTTCTAACAGCCTGATTAGCAAAACTTCCATATGACTTCTCTCCAACTTTTCTTCCAGAAACAAGAATGACCCCTACTATGCCCTAGTCATAGTTTTCATTAGGCAGCTTTTTTAAATCCTGGAAGAATATCCAAATTTTAAGGTTAATGTTCTTCCAGCTTCCTGCACTTAAGGCGACTTATTTCTCCTTCTGATTTTTCTAAATTGATATTAAAAGGGGAAAAAATCTTTTTTTTTCTCTGGAAGCAATAATTCTACAATGAGCTCTCAATGTCACAGGATAAAATACTAGAGGGGCATCAGACAATTTTTATGCGTTCATAGATAAAGCCCCACTTTCTCTCCATCCCTCCTCAGTCCAGAATGGACAAAGGGTGAATGGTCTAGGAAAAAATGAAAAACAGAAAAGCAGAACAGCAGAGACTGCTGAACAGGGCTGGTTCTATTTTGCAAAAAACTTTCAATTTTGAATTGTGTTCTCCACTGAAGCAGACAAAAAGAAACTTTAGAATGTTTTCACAAAAGATAATTGCACCAAATGTTCGTTATGATAAAATACATTCTTTGTTGAAAGTACATTTTGTCAGAAATATTTCTATTGGCTCAACATAAATTGGTATTGTCAGGAAGATGAAGTTAAAACAAATTATTTCACTTCAGAAACAAGCAAGGAGCAGGGCAGAAACTATCACTATGTCAATCATAAAATTCACCTCTCGGAGCTCCTTCTAGGAACTGTAACTAACAGAGGAAATAAAGAATCAATTCCACATATACAAAAATTATACATTATCCAAATGAAAACATTATCATCACATCATTTATGCCCCAAATGTTTGCATTTGTAAGACCTTAGGCTCACAGTAACCTACAACTTTACTTTCTCACGAAAGTGAATAAGTATGTAAATTTAGGTTTTGAATAGGTAAAAAATGTCAGTTGAATTTGCAGTTAACCCCAAAAATCTTAAAAAATCTTTCTTTCACTGTTAGAACATACTATGATTTAAGCCCAACATGTGCAAATATCCTGTTCACAAAATATGTCTTCACTAAAACTAAAAAGTAAGAACTATTCAGTACTGATGATCAGATTATATTGCACTCATCATGTTAAAAGACAAATGCTATGTAGTAGTGTTTCATAAAATATTATGTGTCATTTCAACTTAAAATAAACAGAGTCAAACTTAGTACTTTATTACATAACTAAGATATGTCCAATCAATCTGCCTGTGTCCTGTAGGTAAGGAACCTTCACCCACAGATTCATGAATTGGAGAGTGTGTTTGATTCTCTCTTTCAGGGAGCACCTGAGGCAACAGAGGAGGGGACCTCTCAGTGGGCCTTCCCAGTGTGTTTACTGCTGCTGACCAATGTCCTGATGTTCCTTATCAGGAATAACTCTAACAGTGTAAGGAGAACACACTGTTTGTGAATACAAATTGTGACAAATTAATCAGGTTTGTAAGTCATCAGTGATAGTGTCTTGTCTCCAAAAATAGATGTAAAATACCACAATACCACAAAACAAGCACAAACACAAGCTCTAATGCGAAGTGATATAGTAATCCACTTACACACAAGGCACAAACTCTAGTCCTAAAGCAGGATTTAATGCACATGGTATAGTGTTCTTACCCAATAAGCATCCCTACAGAGTGGGGAAGGCAGGTGCAGCCCATTGACTGTTCCAGCAGTATCAGTGGAATTTTCCTCCCGAATCTTAGGTGTGGTTTGAATGACTCTAGTCAAAAGTCTAAATTGGTTAGTTGTCCTTGGTGTCTATTTTCTTGGTGAACAGATACGGTACTGTCTTTGAACTTCTAAGCATCTCCATGTTCCCCTCCCTGCAGGATGTTTGGAGAAGGAGGCTGCAGCGCCTCTGCACTGCTCCCCCTTTCCATATCATATCCTAAAAATAAGCACACTAACATGCACCTGTGAATAAATCATATTTCTTTGTTTACATTCTTCTCAAATATTCAAAGCCCCAGTCAGGCAGGTTTTCCTCACTGGTTCTACCTCAGGTTTCCTGTAGGAAAGTCACAGATGTCTGTTTCTCTGTAACAGTGTCACAGCTGTCTGGTTCACTTAAGTCATGATCAAGCCTTGAATTGTGGTACAGGAACACAACAGCTCAAGCTGGTGCCTCTGAGGAAGGACCCCAAAAAACTAATCCCTGGGCTTTTGTTTCCTAATAGTCTATGTGCCCATTCCAATGGTGGTTTTGGGTATGGAGTGTTCTCATCCTTCATAGCTCCTGCAGAGTCTCTGGGTGACTGCCCTCAAGGAACCACAGGGGCCTATACACTCAGTTGTGCAAAGAGTTAGTGCGAGATCATGGCTCATGACTGGGAGCTCAAGATATTTTCCCACACACAGAGCACAACCTGAAGCTTGCACTGTAGTTGAACACCAAACTGCCTGCGTTGGATGTAGTCCTCAATACTATGCAGATACAATAGGTCACAGTCTTAAAGCTAAAAAATGATAGCTAATACAACAGAAAGATGCTTCTCCTCCTCTCAGTTCATCAGTTTAAAATCCAATACCTTTCTCATCATAAAACATAGAAGTTGTAAAATTATTTTAGCCTAATTATGCTGCAATTCAACCCTGAGATTAGCTCAGTTGGTTAGAACATGGTTCTAATAACACCACTGTTTCAAGTTCAATCCGTGTATGGGTCATTCACTTAAGAGCTGGAATTGATGATCCTTGAGGGTCTCTTCAAACTCAGATTATTCTGTGAAACTCTATTATTTCTTCATTTTTTTCCTGGCATCACCTTCTTTGTCTGAATTAGGAAGCAACACAGCACAATAAGAGCAGTTAGTGCTGAGGACTTCATGTCCACAACACATTCATTTGGGAGTGTCCCGGTAGAGGGCATTAGAGGGCTAGAGGGCATTAAAAGTGATGAGAGATTGCAATAGAATCAAGAACAACCAACACAATTTATTTACAAACAAAAACCTGAAAATAAAAATGCAAGGGGAACAGACTGTGCTCTTCCAGGCTGGCTGCTGGGCTGTTGGAGCAAGGAAGAAAGGGAGGCTGGCCTGTGGAACGGTGCCAATTCTGCTCCAAGGTTCCTGGAAGACATTAAAAATGAAAAGAAACCCTGGGGGCAGCCCAAGAAGGGAAGAGAATACTACAGCTAGTGAACGGCATGGTCCTCAGCCCTGCACTGCCTCCGCTGTCAGTTCAGCTGTGCTGCTGCTCGAGCCACGGGAAAAGGCCGAGCAGAGGAGATGTGTTGAGATGCAGCTCCGATGACAGCTGGGCCCGGAGCGAGAGAAAAACTTCCGGGCTTGTAGATTTTATAGGGTGTCTATTCCTGCATGATCTCGAGGCCTCTCTCTAGAGCAGGTCAGCTCTGGATTGGCTGACAGCACTAGGCACCTCCTTCTCCTTGAGACTTCACCACAAGGCAACATGGCAGTGTCTCCCACCAAAATGCCTCATGGTCGGGGCCACCCCTGCCACCTGTCAGCACCATAGGGCACCCCGAGGGCCCCAGGGCCACCCTCCTGTGCCAGGCACTGCTATCCCAGGTCCGTTCCTCACAGCAGCACTGGCCACAGGCTAGCCTTGCCCCACATGCCAGCGCAGCCACTCACAGGGGCGGCCCCACCCACTGTGAAGGCTGCCAGCATTTTCCAGCTGGTGCCGCATTCGCGCACGCACATGGAGCCAGGAACAGCTGGCTGCACCTGCCACCACTTGCCACGCTGCTGCTGCTACAGCTGGCAGCTGCTGCCACCACCTCCCACAGCTGCTGGCAAAGCAGGGCCACCACCCGAACGCCACCCATGGCACGCCACGTGATGGGACAGGGTGCTCCCTGTGCTGTGTCCACCGCTGCCGGCAGGCACCACAGGGCTCACCCCACCCCCGGCCCCACCACTGCCTCCATGCAGGAGCCACTCCCACCACCCGCAGCACACCATGGGACAGAATGGGGCACTCCCCATACCGCACTTGCCACTCTGTACACCAGTGGGGAGAAGGGGCTGCAGAAGCCATGGCTGCCCCACACACCCTAGCAGGGAGAAAACCGCGTTCCTGCGGGGGGATTCGGAGCCGGGACTGCGAAGTGTGGCCCTGCAGCTGCTTCATGTGTCCATGGAGCCACGGGGGAAACTGTAGGGGACTGGTGCCGCATCTTCCCTAGGCCAACTCCATGCCTGCACTGGCACTCAAAGCTGTCAATCCTTTCTTATAAAACACAAAACAGAGGTTTGAAACACCCCCTCCTCACTTCCCAAAACCCCTAACAACCCTGAAAGAAGCCCAACAACCCCCTCTCCATCCCCTACCCCCAAGAAGAAAAAGGGAGAAAGGGAAACAATATGTTTTAACAACTAGAACCTCATTTCACCCCATAACATTGGGCTTTATTTTGGAGTACCTTTAGTATGGCCACCTGTTAGTGGTTAAAGCGCATTAGGTGTACTTCTGGAGCACGTTTTCCGATATGGCATGGCAGGAGTTGAGGACAGAGAGAGAGGGAGAAAAGAGAGAGAGGTAGTTCATATGCCCCCAAGACTGTTCCAGGGTATGAACCAAAATATTTTAAGTGGTAGTAACTGTGAGATAAAGTGCATTCTTGATGCAGCCTTAAACACTATTATGGATGTTAGTTATCCAAAGAAAGTGAAAAGGAATTTCAAGAAAAAAAATCTCTGCAGCAAAATACAAATGTTGTTCTATTTCTAGTTCTTTGTATACAATTCCACCAAATTTAAATATGTCTGAAAAGGTATATTAACAAATCCTTTCTCTTTTATTCTATGCCACGTATATTGCATAATACTTGATGCTTCAAGTCACAATACACAGTGTATTCTGTAGTTTAGATCCCTTCTATTTCCTGGCATATCCAACCTCTCCATTAAAATAAGTATGTAGCTATTTGAGTGACACGATGTCCAAAATGAACTATTTTTCTACAATAAGAAATAAAGGAAATTACTACAATATAATATCTATTATTTAATAAGTATTATATATCCTAGTAGATATATACCCTTTTGGATGGCTTATTCATCCTGTAACCTAGTATTACTGATTTCACCAAATATTTTCCAACCACAATCATTCAGGCAAAGAAAAAATAAATACCCACATTATGCAGTAAGCTGAAATAATGGACATTCTGTGCTCAAAGTAAAGAGGACACTTACGAGCATGGTTGTTCCTGTTTTCTTTAAAAATTACCACTTCATTGCTCACAGGCGGTTAGTATAGTCATCGTATACCAAAATACACCATAGTATCCATAATTTCCATGTGTCAATAGGTGTGTTACACAGAAGCCTGCTAAGATAACAATTCTATTTTCAAAAATATCTTACATTGCAGTCACTGGCAGGCCTGGGAATCATAGCTTCAAACAAATGTGAACTACATTTCTGGAGTTTAAAAAACAAATTGATTTATTTTTGGCTTTTGCAACATAGCCACTAAGTAAAATTTAGCATCTGTAAATGGCCTCTGTATCCAAGTGAATGGACTCAAGTCTTAACTTGAGGGGAGCTTTATGTTTGGCTCCTCTCCAGAATCTGAGGCTTCAGGCTACATTCCTGGGATTTGCTGTGCATGGACTCTTTTTTGCTATGATTAGGTAGTTCTCTGTTAGGACTCATGGCAGCAAATCAATGTCCTTTTCATATTACTTGCTGTGCTTTCTTAACCTCTTAGAGCTCAAAACCCACAGAGGCCTTATTTCATTCCAGCTATATATCATACTGGCAATTTCCCGTTAATTAACAAATGCGCAGCAAACGTTTACTAGTGGTCCTACCCTAATCCTTATATGTATTCACCACTTTTTGACTGGCAGAGATAGTAGTGTGATCTGTCCAGGGAATAGACCAGACATGTGTTCTTGGGTCAGCTAACTTGGCAATGTTAAGACATAAATAAAAGAAGATAAAAATAGCACCATGTTGGAAAAACTCCAAGAAAAATTTTCTAACACACTCCCTTTAGGAATTGATAGTAGAAGACACAAGATGAAGACAGGGAAACTACAATACTTTCTTTTTTTTTTTTTTCTCCTCTGCCCTTTGAGTAGAAAGTGAGATTTCAAAAATCAGTAAGAGGGTAGTAGTGGTTCCACACATACATTTTACCCTCTAAAATAACACACGCAAATGTGTGACTGGACCTCCTGAACAACATGCTGTATTGCTGTTGGCAATGCTGTTTGGTATTTGGTTAGGAAGCTGCAGATATTTCAAAGAGTTCTGACCTGATCCTAGAGAGTTCTTTACCAATCCTCCATGTGTTAGTCTAATAAGAGAATGAGGTAGATATGATGCCTGTTAAAGAGGACCACTCAATCTGCAGGAGCTAATGTTTTTGCTCCAGAAATCTCAGTTCCCAGCAGGTCAGCCGAGGTGGCAGATATGAGCACTCATCTCTCTAAGCACCCATGCACTATTACTTAGACTATAAAGATCACTTAAGAATCGAGAGCTTATGCTGTTGTTATGATTTAACTTTATCTGGTAAAAAAGTACCAGGCAGCTACTCACTCACTGCAGCAAATTCAGTGGGGAGGAGAATCAAAGAGGGGAAAAAAGTAAAACCTCGTGGGTTTAGATAATTATAACGAAATAATAATAGTAGTAGTAGAAGTAGTAGTAGTAGTAGTAGTAGTAGTAGTAGTAATAATATGAGAGAGTGAAGGGAATAAAAACCAAGAGAAACAAATCATACACAATACAATTACTCACCACTCACAGCTGGATGTCCAGCCTGACCCTGGGCAGCAATCAGTGGCTCCCAGCCAATTTCCCCTAGCTTATATGCTGAATATGATGTTTTATGGTATGGGATATCCCCTTGGCCAGTTTGGGTAAGCTGTCCTGGCCTTGCTCCCAGCTTCTTGTGCACCTCCTCACCTGCAGAACATGGAAAACTAGAAAGTCATTGACTAAAGACTAAACACCACTGAGCAACAACTGTTATGGTGCTAATGCCACCAATGGTTGTGAGTGTGGTACCTGTATGGGCCATCCACTTAAGAGCTGGACTTGATGATCCTTGTGGGCCCTGTTGAACAGAATATTCTGTGATTCTCCTACTAAATCCAAACCACAGCACTATACAACTACCAAAATGAAAGTTATCCCAGCCCAAACCAGGACAACTGCCTAAGTTGCTTGTGGAATTAGAATTATGAAGCCACAAACCAACTTTTAAACCTTTAAAACTAACTAAAAGCATGAATGAGTGACAAAGTAAAAAACCCAAGACACAATTTAAGCCATGATTCAGGATGGCTTCCTAAAATTATGTGGACAATAAAACCAATATATTGACAACTTCTTTTTCAATAAAAGGCAAGTAGAAGATGAAAATCTGAAGTATGTAGTACCCAACTGTGATCTGTTGTTCAGAGTAGCAATGTTTTGTCTGAAGACACTTTTCAATGCTAGAAAAAGGATTTCAGGTATTTGCAATTCTAGTTATTTTGCCTTCCCCAAATCAATAAGATACAGATTTAGCTTACTGAACTATGAAAATAGCTACAGGGAGAACAGATTGTTATCCTAATGGTTTTGTGGGGCCTTTTCAATGCTCAGTGGTGCTCAATGAAGCTATCAGGTGCTCAATGAAGCTATAAAAACCACAACTTCTCAAAGACTATTTTCTTTTGACTCACTGATTACTTTCTCTGTCATGCCTATCTGCTGTAGTATGGCTTGCCAGTATCTGAAGTACAGTTACTTTTCCTCATAATGGGGGAGGGAGTTTCACTTGGCGTAGATTCCAGGTCAGAGCAAAAATGCCTCCTTCTTCTCTTTGTGCATTAGGAATACAGACCTGGTGTTCAGCCTGCAGAGGATTGCCACTATTTATTCTATTTAGCCACATATTCCTTACTTCCTTATGCAAGGATCAAAGTAGGAGTTGTAGGTCTCTTGAGTACTTTCTAATACTACAATTTCCAAAAAGAACGTGGGGAGAGGGAAGGGAGAAAACAAGGAACTGTCATCACTATTGCTTGTTCTGATGACAATTGGGATCAATCAGGATAGGGCAAACAAGGTCTGAAAAGTTCTTGCATAGTGGAAAATAGTAAGTGGTCATTATTTAGCTAAACAGCACAAAATATTCTTTCTAGCTAGAAAACTGCACAGTCTCATGACTATAGTATCTCAGCACAACTGATATTTATAAGTAGAAAGAACATGTTTTCTTTCTTCTTTTATGTTTCTGTGGTGTTTAAATCCTTTCTATTCTGTATGTAAGAGAAGTAGTTTAATTTACAGGATTTTAGTCCTCAAAAAAAAAAAAAGGTTGTCACAGAGG
>VYZS01009933.1:12119-30275 GCA_013400695.1 Neodrepanis coruscans | reverse complement strand
TTTACTTGATAATGGATTTGTTGGTTGCCTTTTTCTTGTTCTTCAGAACCTTGTTGGTTCTCCACCCTTTCTAGTTACTGTGTGTTCTGCTGTGTGGTTTCTGTTCCTCTGAGGTATCCAGGTGTCTTAAGGTTGTGTCTGTTGCTTCTAACCCTTTCATTTTGCAATTTCATGCTGGCTTTGGCAAAATAATGGTTTGCTCAAAGTTAATTCCATTTGTGTGACTCTTCTAAATCTCATAACTGCCTNCTAAGTAAAAATGCCTTCAGACACATCTAGGCTTGTCCTTCCTAGAGTGATAACTGCTTCTAAAAATGCCAGGCAGCTTAAATATTCTGATGATAAGGGTTTCAGCATCCGGGTGCACTTGCCTGTTCTTTTTGCCTCCTTTCAGCTGAAGTGGGTGAACAGCCAGGCCCTGGTGGCTGAATGCACATCAGACAGTTTTAGGCTGAGATTTTGGGGGAGTAGTGAACCAGTGTCATGGGCTCAGCAGGTGGGGTCTGAGGGTTTCCCATAGCTGATGTTTTCAATACAGATAAAACCTAAGTGTTTGCTCAGTGCCAGACTCTTTGAGGGAAGAAATAGGAATATAAATTTTAAAGAATACCGGAAACCTCTGTGGATAGAAGGAAATTAAACTGTATGGGATGCTGTTGATGATTTCATCTAAGTGAAATCATGAAAAAATGGTCAAGACCATTTTGGTTTTGATACCCTTTCCTGGGTGTCTGAACTGCTGCTTGTGATGCCTGTACAGACCACAGACCTGTGAACTAGAGAGCTTGGACAGTGTAGCTTCGAGTACTTATGGAAACTTGTGCTTCCCAGGAAGAGAGAGCTGTGTCAGAAAAAGAAGAGTTTCTCTTAGACCTTCATTACTGTCAAAATGGAATTGCAGTCAATTCTTGTGCAGTTCTTAACACTGATGGGTGTAATGCTGAGTTTAGAAAAATACCCTGCATTGAACCTTTATTTTTTAAAGACTCTTCCAGTAACATGGATGGGTCTTGATTGTATGGGCTGCTGTGGGAAGAAACCGGAGCTTGGGTGGATGTGTAGACTTTAAGTCAGAGTTAAGAAAGGTAGTTGATAGCTACTGGAGCCCTTTGAGATCTTCTTTAATCCATGTTCCATGGCAAGGAACTGTAGAATGCACTGTCTGAACCAGTTTTATTTGCTCTCTCATGTTGGGGTGTGAATGAGTCATACAGGTTGTACTCTCGTAAAAATCCTGAGTGCTCATGGCAAAGTGTAGGGAGAGGCACATTGGGTGCTCTGGAGAGCTCCAGTTCTGGCAATTCTGTATTTTCTTATCCTGACTCTGCTTCTGTAAATGCATTCACTGTTCCGTCCCTTTTATTTGAGAAAGAATTGATAAACATACCTGAGGCAGGAACTCTGCTTAATTGTGTCCCATTTGTAGAGTTCATTGACAGTGAAAAATTGTTAATGTGTGTGAAGTTTGTATCACTGGAGCAGTTGCCTTGGGGATGCAGCATAACCTCTGCTCCCACAATTACTTCTGTTCATCTGCTTCCAGAGTTTGATCACTACTTTCATGATCTTGAAATCCAATTTGCCCACGTTTCTTTTGCTGTCAGTTTGACCTCTGCCAGAAGTAGAGGTTTATACATTTTTTTGTTCTTCCAGGATTTCCCTGATTTGATTGAAAGATGCCAGAGCTGGTGGTACTCTCATTTCATGTGTTGCCTAAAAAATGACAGATTTCAGGGCTGAGGTGTTAGTGTAAAATGGAAATGGTGCTCAGAAGCTCCCATTGCTGACGAGGTGCTGATACTTCAATTCTACACTTCTGCTGTTGCTGATTTGAAGCCTTGTTTCTTCAGCGTCTGTGAAGCTTCAGTTAACTCGGTTGCTTTCTGTCATTTAATAATAAAGCTGGGAGAGAACATTTACAGGAGTTGTCCCCAGTAACCAAAGCCATTTTCTTGTCTTGGAAAACATTGTAGGTGAACCGTGGCCAGAAACCAGCATTGTGGAGGGGGAGTGCTCTGGTTGTAATATCACAGTGTTTGCTCAAAGCCCCATCCAGCCTGGCCTTGAATGCTTCCAGGGATGAGGCATCCATTTCATTATCTTAAAACCTCTTAAAATGTTATTTCAACATGGGAAAAACACATTTTATTCATTATTGAAGCTTTGCTTTTCTGCTGAATTTTGTCTCTGGGCCATTGTACTCAATTATTTCTTTGTCGTTTAGTTCAAAACAAGAATAATCTTGTCTCTGTTCCTCTCCTTTTCAAAATAAGTTTGTTTGGAAGACTTGCAGGTGTTGCTGCAAGGTTTTGTTTTTAACATGCTATATTCACAAATTAACTCAATTTTTTAAAATTAATTTCCAGACCGCTGATGCAGTAAAAAAGGCCAGAAGTTACTTGGAATTTGTGGAGGATTTTATTCAAGTTCCCAGAAACCTTGTTGGTATGTAATACTGCTAAAACTTGAAAACTGAAAAAAATGACTGTAAACAGGATTTAGGTGCCAGTACAATATTTGATTTCTCCATTTAAGTACAAAGTGGTTGATCTTTTAAAAGTGTATATATCAGGGCATTATTATGAAATTGGATATGTTGTTGTTGAATAATACTTTGTCAGTGTTGTAACACTTAAACTGCTTTGATTACAGACTTGTGCTATCCAATTTAATGGTAGTACTTGAAGTTGAGATTCTAGTAAAATAGTATGCTTTACTAAATTGACTGCTTAAAAGTGCTAAACTAAATTCCTGAATTTAATATGGAAATACTCCAACTGAGCTGCAAGAATGACACAAGATGGTAGGATGCAAGTCTGTTGTAAAGGTAGAATTAAATTTCAGAAAACAATTGTGTATTATTTTATTTTTTTGAGAGGCTCCCAACAAATTTATATTGTATAAGCCTGTCAAAGTGTAAGGAAAGACTGAATGAGGGCATGTGTGGAGTCAGGAGGTCCAAATAATTTTCATACATAAATGTTAATGATCATTTGAAAAGCTCTTGTGCCATTTTACTCTTTGTCTGGTTGTATTTTAAGCTTGTGTGTAGTGGTGATCTTCATCACTGCTTGTCACTCTGTGCATATAGAGAGACAGTTTAATTTTGAAAATTTTTACCTCTTTCCTCTTGCACAGTGTGGGATATTCTTTGGGGTTTGTTATTCAGATTTTAACGTGTTTCTTGATACTTTATTTTGCAAATGGGTGCAAAATTAACCATTCTTGCCCTCTGAAGGAAAAGTTATTGGAAAAAATGGAAAAGTGATTCAGGAGATTGTAGACAAGTCTGGAGTCGTCAGGGTGAGAATTGAAGGAGACAATGAAAATAAGCTGCCCCGTGAAGATGTGAGTACTTCATTCTTTCTTGCTATGATTAGGTTTTTCTTTTCAAAACCAGTTTTTATTTCAAAACCTGTGAATATAGAGAGCACTATTTTTAAGATGGCATCTTGCAGTAGACTTTATATGAAGCAATTAAAGGAAGGTTTTTTGCTGCTGAAGGCTTTTTTTAATCTTCCTCCTGTATGTATGTTAACTGCATAACTAATTTGGGATTGGTAGTATTAATAGTGTCTACATATTTTAAATATATGAGAGCATAAGTAAAAATCTTCTAGGGGTGCTTAATCTTGTAAAGTTTGTTTAATAAACCACTGGACACTTCTTGGTACACATGGCTACTTCTACTACACATTGTGTGTGATAGACACACACAGCATGTGTTGCGTGAGAGAATATAAACACTGCATGTCAAGTTACTGAACTGCCAGAATGGCTTGTTGGGAAAGCTGGACAGTCTGAAACCCTTCCCCTCACCACAGTCTGAGCTTTGCAGCCCAGGGTTCAGTTACGGTCTTCGTTTAGCTCATTTTTGTAATTTGAAATAGATTTCTGTATATAATTTAAACAGAAAACATTGTTTTGATGATGATGTTCTTCCTGATAAAAAGCTTTGATGCTCTGTTTCTGCAGGGGATGGTACCATTTGTATTTGTTGGTACTAAGGAAAGCATTGGGAATGTCCAAGTTCTGTTGGAATATCACATTGCATACCTAAAGGTGAGTGTATCTAAAGGGAGAAGGGATCTCTGGAGGAAACTTTGGTTGAAGTAACAGAATTTCTAAGCAAAAAACATCCTGGTTTTAAACTACACTGTATCTCTGTATATCATGATTAAAGGTTTGGTGCCTTGAACTCACCCCTTGTGCCCATGGGTATCGTGAGCCTTTAAATGCCTTGTCACGGTTACTTAGTGCTGTTTGGGGTGGAAAGGATCAGACTATAAAGAACAGTGGTTTAAGGGACCTTTGGGAAGTAATACACAATTTTTTGTCTGTATTAGTGTTCTGCTGTTCTGAGGTTAATGCTCTGTTGGGGTAGGATGGAATTTCTAACAGGAACACAGTGTAGTAGTAAAACAGTCTTTCATTTAGATTTGTTGGCTTTGTGGTGTTAATGGAAGTAACAGATAATTTTGAATTGTGCTACTTTCTTAGTTTGCCTTTTATTTTTTACTAGAAAATTTGACTAGAAAACATGTAGTGTAGTTAAGCAAGGTAATGATAATCTTAAAAATAGTTTTTCTGCATGGGATTTTAAGAGAAAGGTTTTAGATTTCTTCCAGAACTCTTGAGATTGCAGAACTTGTACTTAAATCCCATTATTTGCAATTGCCTTCAAGGTGGTGTTAACTTTCCTAGAGGAATGTTAGTTTTCCAGATGACTGGATGGGTGATGATGTTTTGTGAGAGACATTTATCAGCGATGGTTTTTGTTTCCTCTTATGTAGGAGGTAGAACAACTAAGACTGGAAAGGCTCCAGATTGATGAACAGTTGCGTCAGATTGGAATGGGCTTCAGACCTTCCTCTGCCAGAGTTCCTGAGAAGGAAAAGGGTTACACAACTGACGAGAGCACCCTCTCCTCAGTGCAAGGGTCCAGGTCCTACAGCGGGAGAGGGAGAGGCCGCAGAGGCCCCAATTACACGTCTGGTTACGGTGAGTGTTCTGGAGCACCTGGTGAGCGAGTCCTTGGGATACTCCTGAATCCAAAACTGTCTCTGGATTTCTTTGAGTTTGGTGTAGTTGAGTGAAGGTAGGGTTGAAAATTCAGACCTGCCATTTTGTTTGTACATAGCTCAAAACACCTCATTGGGTTTACATTGTGTTGAAGTTGAATTTTAAATTAAAAAAATGAGCAAGCCAAACTCTTGCAGGCCTTGTCCATCAGTGTTAGTAGTTAACATCATACAAAGTTGGGAAAGAGAAGGAGCTATGGATACCTCTCAGGAGTCACAAACTAAACTAAACGAAAAAAAATCTGGAATTAGCAATGTCCTTTTGAATTGAGGGGGATTAAAAACACTTGTCTGTCATCATGCCCATCTTAGGAGCATTTTTTTGAAAAGTAAACCAAAATAATTTAAAACGAAGGCAACACAAAATCCTGTGGCTTTTTTTAGTTCAGTCAGGAACTAATTGGATTTGTTTAAGATGAAGTGAGGCATTCTGATGCGTTTGTGAACTAACAAGGCAGTGCTTTTCAGTTTCAGGGGTGTGCACATCCCCAGTTCATCCAGCAGCAGCTCCCCAAATGGAGACACTGCATTTCAATGTAGATGTAGATATTTCACAAAAAACACGGGTGCTGCAGTGAACATGCTGCATGATTATTTATTCAATATAGTTAATTACTCTGGATATCTACATGTAGCTCATTTCTGATACAAAATTGGACACCTTCTGGGTTTTGCTGTGTGTCCCTGGCTGTGTCTTCTTGTGTTGATCCTGATTATGGAGTTTGTAAATATATTTTTTATTGTTTCCCAATGGACTGACTGAATTGTACTGAAAGTTGTTCAGTTTGTTTATATACACAGATCTTAATTTTACAACTTAATGTTATTTTTTTTCTCCCCAAAATGGCAAGACTTGTGTGTTAGAACCATATGGATTTATTCCAGAATGGTTAGTAGGAGGAGTTCCTGGATGCTTAAAATAAATAATAGGTGTTGAATTTTCAGGTAGTAAAAAGCTGTGTGTGTTTGGTTAGTTTGGAGATGACCAGATATTACAGATGCTGTTTGATATAAACAGCGAAATTGTTCAGCATTACAACAGCCAGAAGGGGTTGCTTAGCAACAGCCTTCAGCTAAGAGGTGGCAAAGTTGTCCTTGGGAATTTCAGAGAAGTTGCCTGGAAACTGCACCAAATGCCTGCAGTGTGTAGACAAAGAGAGGAAACACTGCTTAATCCTTGATTTATCTGTGTACAGAAATTACATCTTTCAGCCCTTATTTCATATGTTATTACAAACAAACTTAGACTGTGAATCTCAGAAATCTAGATAACTTCTGTTCTATTTTACATGTGCAGATATATATGGGTATAAAATTATATATATATACACATTATATATAATTATTAATACATGCAAAAATGTGTAAATTTTTTAGTATCTATTTATGCTTTATATGTTTTCTAAAAAAATATGTATATATAACCAGCCATGCTGGTTGAAATTCTTCTGTCAGGATACGAAACCAGAATATAATCCGAAAACTCATATTCATTTCCATTTTTCTTTTCCTTCTTGCACAAGGTACAAACTCTGAGCTCTCCAATCCCTCCGAAACAGAATCTGAGAGAAAAGATGAACTTAGTGACTGGTCCTTGGCAGGAGAAGATGACAGGGAGAGCAGGCACCAACGTGACAACAGACGGCGGCCTGGGGGACGAGGGCGTAGCGTGTCTGGGGGCCGTGGGCGTGGTGGACCTCGTGGTGGCAAGTCATCCATTAGCTCTGGTACTGTGTTCCAAGTGGATTTTGAACTTGGATTTTGTTCCTGGCAATTTTTCTGTATGCCTTCTTACTAAGCTCCTACTGCTATACTCCATTTTTACATTACCATCTTAATACCATGTGATTTCAGTGCAGTTGTGTGGTAGTTGTGTGTCATACACCACAGTGTTAGATTTTTGTTCATTTTCTGCTAATGGTAATCTTCATTTCCTTCCTTTACTACTTACACATAATGTTATTATCAAAATTGTTAAATCTTTGGGCTGTGGCTGCCTTCTGAGTTAAAAGTTATGTTTAGATACGGAATGGGAGAAGAAATCATAGACTGGAAGTTAAGTTTTTATCAGAATCTGTGCTAACATAACACTGTAATAGTGTCAGAAGTACCATGCTGCCATGAAGGGAAAGGTGTGTTTCACTCAAAATTGCTAAATATGTAAAAGTTCTCTAAATATTACCTTGGGAGTTTTTGTGGTGAAATAATGCAAGTGGCTGCTGTGGTGTTACTGTTGGGTTAGAGTCAGAGAGGAGCCACTATGCCATCAAATACTGCAGTTCTGTGTGTTACACCTTTTCCTAAGGTTGCTCTGCAGCTTGAAACTTTCAGACACAAATGTAAGTCAGCCTGGAAATTAAGTTGTATGTCACTACAGCATCCTTAGATGGAAACTCTGTCTGTTTAGTGCTTAAAGATCCGGACAGCAACCCTTACAGCTTGCTGGATAACACAGAGTCGGACCAGACCGTGGACACCGACGCCAGCGAGTCTCACCACAGCAGTAACCGCCGCAGGAGGTCACGCCGGCGAAGGACCGACGAAGATGCTGTTCTTATGGATGGAATGACAGAGTCTGATACAGCTTCTGTTAATGAGAATGGTTTAGGTATGTAAATGGTTGGATGGTCATCCCAGAGCGAGCTAAGAAAAAGTGTGTTGTCCCTGTAAGTGTAGTAAAGCCCTTGTTTGTTTTTGTTAGTGATGGATCGTTGTTCTGTTCAAGGTTGCTGTCTGATTAAAGAAAGACTCCCTCCATGGCTGTGCCATGGAATCTCCTGTTTACTGAGCTCCACTAGCTTTTTCATGTGCCTTTTTTGTAAAAACTGTCTGATGGAGACACCAAAGACTTGACTTGTTGTTTCCCATTGGTACCGCTGCTTTGATAGAAACAGTACTGTCGGATCAGTGCTCTGTTTTGTCCTTGGTAACCTCAGTCTCAGTGTGGGAAAGCTACTTAAGTCGCTCTTAATTTGTCTCTACTTAGCTTCTGCTTAAGTACTTTCCCTCAGTAAATTCTCTTCGTACTCACTGGGACAAGAATATAAACTGTTGCTTAATGTACAAAAAACCCCTGGGTTATGTTGATAAAATTTGACATATGGTTACTTAATAAATGAAATCTGAGGTCATTAAGCACATGCCTAAATGTTTTAATGAACCAAGAACAAAAAGTAAAATCTAGCTTTTGTGTTACTGTGTATGCTTTCAGTATAAAATTTTCTTTTAGCTTTTCTGTCTTAAGTCTCTGTCTTTAACAGAAGCAATTTTAAATGCCCCATGCTGAAACTGCTGAAGAATTATTTTTATGATCAGAAATAGTTCATTATAAACTTTGCAATTGCAGATGATAGTGACAAAAAACCCCAGCGACGCAATCGTAGCCGCAGGCGTCGCTTCAGGGGTCAGGCAGAAGATAGACAGCCAGGTAATTCGAGTGGAGCTGTGGGTAATCTCAGGTCAAAAGCATGAGAGAATGTTGTGTCTGCTGTTTTACATAGAGCTGCATAATATCAAAAGGTTACTCAATAACTAATAAGACTACTAGACAAAGATGAAAGAACATTTCTTCTACTAGGAGAACTTCTAAAATCCGTCTAATGAAACTAATCGATGTCTAACTTTTTGCTTGGACATACGAGTTACGCTTTGATCCAGTTCTCACCGAAGTCAATGGCCAAAGTGCTGTTGAGTTCTGTGGTCCAGGATCATGACAAACATGAAGGTTCATGGTCTGCACTCACCTGCATCTGTGCGCTTGCACTGACTGGGACACAACTTTTTCAGCAGCGGCTGAGCAGCAGCGTTGGAGGGGCAGGACGTGGGTCCTGGCAGAGCTCTGTGAGGGAACTCGCATGGGATCTGCCAGCCCAACACACCTGCATCACACTGCTGCTGTCAGTCCTTGGCTGTGGGGAATAGTATAAATCATCTGCAAATTGAGGGTGGGAAGGAGGAGGAATTTAAGTGAAATTGCATGTTTCCAGTTTTTTTGTTGTTGTGGCTTGTTGCATTTCTTTTGTGTGTACTAACACTTGAAATGTTAAAGGTGAACTGGCTAATTTTCAATATAATGCCCTGTTTAGGAAATGCTTGTACATAAACGGTGCAAGGTAGTAACAGAAGGTCTTCTAGATTGACAGGTTCAAAATTTCACCCATATTTGTCTTCCTTATGTCTGTGGTGCTTGTGCAACATTTGATTAGTAAGAAAAAAGTTGTTTCATTGTGCTAACTAAAACTTGGGGGAAGGAAAAAACCCAAACACCCCACCCTCCTAGAAAAACTCGCCCACCCCCCCATCACTTCTCAGCATTCCAGTTTTGTAACAGTGATACGAGTTTATAAAGGGGCAGAAAAAGTAGAAATGGATTCCAGCTTTTACTTCTAAGAAACTGATTTCAGACAGCAGCATAAAGAGATGTTAAACATTTCTGCAGAATCATGAGAACTCTTTTAAATTCAAGAATTCTAAGCACAAAACAAAATTACCCAAATGAGATTCCTATTTTTTCAGTTGATATCTTTGTTCAAGATACTGTTTTCAGTTTCCAAAATAAATATTTAAAATAAGATACAACACTAAGAGCAGTGGTAGGTAGTTATACTGTCTTGGTTAAAAAATGCTCTAGTAATTCAATCTCTTCATAAATACCTAGAAAATACATAGTGAGTGAAAGTAACACAGAAGGAGCTCTTCCCTTCCTGGACCCCCAGTGCCAACCACTACTTCACTCATTTAACTGTATTATTTGATTTACATTGCTCTGTGTTATGGGTCCTTATATGTAGGTGAATATCAAGAATGCCCTGTGTACATGAAACATGCTTCCTCTTTGCATTAGAGCAGTTGGGGACAGAATCTTACTTTAAAGAACTAAATTCTTGTGCAGGAACTCTGAGAATTCTGGAAGGACCCACTTGTAAGATGTCCAGTTACTGTAACAGGAAATTCCTGTGTTTTACTTCCCAGTCTAATTTGGGTTTCATGCACAGTGATTCCTAAATCCAGGAAAATAGTTCACCTGAATGCATGATAAACTAAATGTAATGGACTGTACAGTTCAATAGGTAATTCTTAATGTGCTTTAGCTCATCAGATACACAAGTGTGTATTTAAATTTGCAGTACTCTGTATTCTAAAGATAGAATTGACTCTTGGTGTGGTTACAAGAGGGCAGGATCAGACAAAACCAGGCTACAGGAACATGTGCTGAGGTGGTAAGAAGAAAAGAGGTCAGAGAAGGCCTGGCTGGCACCCAGTGAGTGCAGCTGTACCAGCACAGACATGGCTGTGCTGCTCCTGGGCTGGCTCAGACAGCACTGCCAGTGTCCACCCCCACCCCGAGGCAGGGAACTCTGCTGAGGGTGTTCCCAGCACCACGAGGAGGGTGAGTTCTCTCACCAGTCGCTTCCCGGCATAACAAAGATTTGAATTCCGCGTCTCGTAAGTGATACCACACTCTGAACCTCCCCCAGTTCTGGGCACAATTTAACTTGCCTTCATTTTATTAGTGTGAAATTCTTCACTGCTCAAGCTTAGTAAAACTCCAGTGCAAACACAGCCTGCAGATCAAAGAGCCTGCAGCCTGATCTCTTCAAACTCTGTACAGAAAGCCCTTCTTTTCCAATCAGATTTGCAAGTGGACCAGCATATTGAGAGTCCACCTTCAGATCATCACCTTACCACTGATTTTAGAGAAAATTGTATTTTAAAACCAGAAACAAATTGATCTTTGCTGTGTGGTTGATAACCTGTAAGTGTGAAGGCCTTTTGTGAGATGTCTCCCAGTTAGAGCGTAACTTGTGCAGAAAAGACATGAAGGTTCATGCTGAACTGACTGCTGATGTGAGCATCACTGTGGTTTTTTTCCTTAAACAGTAACAGTAGCTGATTATATATCACGAGCTGAATCTCAAAGTAGACAGAGAAACCCTCCAAAGGAGACACTAGCCAAAACCAAGAAAGAAACGGTAAGCGTTTTTTAATGTGTATTTCCTTTTTATTCCTCCCTTGCAGCAGAACAGTAAAGGAATGAAGGCTTCAGTTATTTTGCCCTCATTTGACTACAAGTGCATCTGAGTTCAAGAAAAAAGAGTAAAAGCAAAAAGGGCCCAGAGTAAACAGAACTGACAGTGACTTGCAGACTGTCATTGCAGACTTTAGAGACCAGGGTAATACTGAAATTAAGACTGTACCCATTTTAAAATATTACACTTAGTAATGTTGCATTACATAGTAAGATGTGAAAGTTGTCTCTGGTGAAATCTGGAGAACTAATCCTTAGGGATAGAGGATACTAGATGACATTTTCAGTGACTTGTACAAACTATTATAGAAGGAATTAATTTCACAGAGATTGTCCTTAAGAGGGATCAGAGTGGCATTACATATCCTGAAAAACATCCAGAACTGAATAAAGCAGAATTTCTTTACTTCTAAAGTAACAGTGAACATATTGCCACAAATCCTGTCTGGGTTCAGCAAAAGAAGGAAGATCCATAAACAAAATCTAACCTTGCTATATAGACTTTGAAAGGAGTGTGAAACTCAGTTTTTCAGTTAACTCCTTCATGAGCTTAGACAAATGGAAATAAATAAGGCATTCTTTCTGGGTGTGCTGGGGGTGTGCAGTGCTGGGGTTGCCTTGGCAAGGTTTCCTGGGAAGTGTCTGATACAGAAGTGTTATTAAAGACAAGGTAAGTAATAGGATGCTCCAAATGACAGGATACAGGCACAAGAGGTATTTCCTCTTGCAAAGCTGCTGTGTGAGCCAGAGGGAAATTGAGATTACACTGTCTATTGTTATGGAATTTTTGTTTTACCATGTTCTTGTTTTTGCAAGGCAAAAGATGCGATTGACGAAAACAGCCCTTCTGAAAAGGCAGTGAATGGTCCTGCCACCACCTCCGGGGATGAGCCTTCTAAACTACAGCACAGCCCTGATGAAAAGAAAGTCACTGTTCAAGAGGATGGAAATAATCAGGAAGAAGCAGTACTGAATGGTGTTTCATAAACTGAAGTTCCTAGTTTACAGTTCTTTTACATTACATTTAAAATAGTGCTTGTATAAGCTTGCCAAAGATAGAATATGGATCGCCAGTCTTGACACCGCACTTTCAGTTCCTCCATTTTGGAATACAGAAAGGGGAGGGATCCTGAAGAAATCATATGTTAAACATACTTTGACACCTACTGTGTTATAAATATATCATCAGATGTGCCTTGAGATAGTATATGTAACATTTAAATAAACAAAATTGCTGGCTATAGGAAATGTTATTTTGTTTTCAAAATACGGCAAAGATGTGAGGGGGATCCCTAACATAATACTCTTTATGAAAGCATTAGCTGCTTTTGTTACATTTTTAATAATATGCAACCACTTCTTCACCTGAGGAATACTAGAAAGAAATGCAGTCTAAAATATTTTGCACTGAAATGTAATTTCTCCATTAGTTTAGTCTGGAAACTGGTCTGTTTTAATACATGTTTTTTAAATGCTGTATGTAGAGGAAAAAATCTGCAGACCACTGGAATACATTTGTTAAATTCTCATAATCTGCAGGGATACTGGGTGACATTGGCAGTGACTGTTCTACATTGAGGCTTTGTTTGGTTTATTTATTAAACTGTACAGTATTTAAAAATCAAACATAGCTTTAGTTAACACTAAGCTGAATTAGTCATGTCCATTAAGACATAACCTGAACTACTGAAAAGATCAATTTCCAGAAAGTTTATTCTGTATAAACTACATATGTTAGTCCTTAGTAGAGTATTTTTATTTTTGTTTTGGTTGTTTGATGTGCAATATGTTTTTTTTGTATGCTGGTAGTAAAAGAAAATAAACTTTGATCTTCCATCTGTTGACTGTTTCTATCAGAAATTTAAATTGGTATTGATTTTTAAGGTTTTCCAGCTGTAACTAACAATGGAAATTTATGAGGCAGCTTGAACCTTGAACTCTAGTACGTTAGAAACTCTTATGAAAATCTTCCCTTTTTTAAGGTGATGATGTCAAACATGAGTTAAAAGGCTGAAACCAGACTCCTTATCTTGGAGACACATAACCTGACTAACATATATAGGAATTAATGCAGATTGCTTTTGATAGAGAAGTATGACACACACCCCCCTCCTTTCAGGCACATGAGCAGGAGCAGTGAAACACCAAACAGGTACAGAAAAATACCTGGGTAGTGAGGAGTTTTAGGAAGTCAGAGCAAAGGGCAGTGGTGAAGTTGTGCTGACTTAAATGAAAAAATTGTCTTACCTGATTTTGTCAGAAGCGAATAAAGAACAAAAGATGAGTGTTCCAAACCACCTCTGCCTCCAGCTGCTCAACAGGATACAGCTACAGCAGAGCTGTCCCAGCCAGGCTGGGGAGTGTGAGCTTGTAATATGGCTTTGGTGTTGGACACTGAGCCACACAGTTCCCTTCTGGGGAACACACACAGTTAAACTGTAACTCAAGTGTGCACAGGTATCTCCGCAGAAGAAAATAAAACGGGGAAGGGAGAAAAAGAAAAAGCTGTGTTTAAGAAGTCAGGAGTGGTTGGCTGGGAAAAACCTGAGCACAGAAAGATTCTGCATATGGCTCAGAATGTGCAGACTCTGGAGTTGTGCACAGTGCTGTTCCAGCTGTCCTTCACTCTGCTTTACATACTAGGGCAAAGAAGTTATTCCCCCTCTCTTGGTAGGTTCTAAATGTTACCAGTTTGCTCCTCTCTCCTGAAGCCACAGAACTCTTCCCTTACTGTTGTAAGCTTTCCAAAAGGGTCTGGAACTCTCCACAGCAGCACGGAAGGCAGTGCCCATGCAGAGGGTGTGAGATGCTTCCAGGAGCACTCCCAGGTCCAGGTTCTGGGAAATTAACTCCCACAGGTGATGTGCTGCAGTTTTACCACAGTTGCAGAAACACTGGGAAGATCCTTGGAGTACGAGGCAGCTCCTTGGCCCCAAGTGAGATCCTCACAAGGACAACTGCTGGCAGGTGTGAGGTTTCATGCAGCACAAATCCAGCTCAGGCATCCTCAGTGGTCTATTTAAAGAATTCCTGTTTCCTACTCACTATAAATGCAAACCTTATGGTGTGAGCTCTAGCTTTGTAGAATATGGTAATGTCTAAAACTACAGAACTTCCATTACAAATAAGGAGTTTATTAAATGCTATAAAATCCATCAAAAACTGAAAGTTACTAAAGAAGTCTTGGACATTCCATACTCATCAGTAACACATAGGAAACAACCAACCTTGTTTTTCACAAGGCAAAGACAAGGGAGTACATTGTTTCCTGCACTTTATTTCTTCAGTCAGAGACAACCACACATCTGTCCCAGCTCTTCCCATCAAAAAAATCCTCTCATTTTTTTTCACCCCCTCCCCAAATCAGTTCCCTGTGCTAACTTTGGCAGATGGAAGAGCAGTAGCACTTTAAACACAGCAAATTTAACAGAAATTAGGTAACAGCATGTGAGTCTACCTGTGCCTGGTAACGTGCACTGGCCACACCAAGTTATTGCTCTCTAACACTGAAAATAGTTCTGAGTGGCAGATTGTGCTGTTTAATAAAGAACAGCTATGAAAAGATTTTGAAGCCTCACTCCCTCACATATTTCCCAAAAAGCAACTGAGTGGGGAGGGAAGTACCTCCCTGGATTTGTATTTCCAGCTTCATTTATATTAAGTCAAAGACTGACATTAGAACTTAAGCCATTTATCAAAAATAATCATTTGCAGGGGCAAACCCTCAGATTTTGTCTCATTTTTTAGCTTGGTCTTCCAGTAGATCTTTAGCTTCATTAATTTTGGCTGCTACATATGGAGACCCACCTAGAAGAAACAGAACCTCACATCAGATGAAAAGAACGCCCCCATTTTTTTATTATGTTGCTAATAATGCCACAGTACACAGGAGAAGAAAACTGGGTACCGTTGAAGGTTTCTGCCAGTTAAAGAACAATCTTGTGTGACTGCAGCCATGTAAGTTCACACCCACTGCAGGAGCTCAGTGTCACACTACTGTTCCTGTTAGGTTGCTTTTACTTTACTGGAGTGTTTTTTATTTCCAGTTTTATCAGTCGTAAATGAATTGGTCACTAACGACTTAGCACAGTCTGTGGTGATTACAGAAGTGTTGAACTAACAGGTCTGCAGATAACCCTCCCCCTCCAAGGCCAGCACATGAACTGCTGCTGTACCAAGGGACTAGTTCAGCTTTTAAACAGGGCAAACAAATTACTTTGGAAGACATAAAGAATCCACAGTGCAAATGCACCAAAATTGTAAAGCCCATGAGATGCAATGATTATGCAGCATATATACCTCTAATTGTAATTACTCTATCAAAGCTTAATTTAACTTGTTTAGGTCATGTAAAACATTAAATGCTCTAGCAGTTTGGATAGCTTATTTTTAGGTTCTCCACAGATCCAGTGACATTAATTTTGAAGTTAACTTCTGATTGATACTATCTCCAAAAGGCATATCCCAAGAATTATTTTGGATTTTCATGCATAAAAATAATGATTTTAATAGTCTCCTTAAAGAAAGCCACTTTAAGTGATGATTAAGAAGGTAAATGCCAAGCATCAATACATGACTCTGGCTGACTGAACAGAATTTGTAACAGGTACAGATGCCTGTTACTAACAAGTTACTAACTTTGAACACAAGTAGATTCTGAACCTTCAGAGTACCACAAACAGGAACATTCCACAGTTTAATGTCTTCAGCAGCTGCAGAAGGCTCAATACTTGTCAGTTATGGTGAACTCTCAAAGCATTCACATGAACTCAAACTTGTGTGGTATATGAGGTGCACAAATATACTCTGGGCTTTCCTCTCAAGGTGATTTTCTCATTTTAACAAATCATACTCTAAGCCAATATTCACAGGAGACAGAGCAAGTAACAAACCAACCTGCTCAATCTGTCTGCTTGTTTTTAAAACATTAACCACAATATATACTCCAAACTCACATGGATTAAGGCACCCTAAAACTGGTTTTCAGTTTTCTGTAGTTTAGTAGCTGAGGTAGTCACATACCACTCACTTCTTCCCTACACAGTTCTATCAATCTGTATTAAAAAATGTATTAATCAAGATGACTAAATTTCCTTACCTTTATCTGGATGATTCAGAAGCATGATCCGTCTGTGAGCTTCTCTAATTTTATTTCTGTTGGCTGTAGGGCTTTAAAAGAGAGAGAAAAACTGACTTAAGGGACCCTCATGAGATGCCCTTGATGTTTAAAAGCTGTCTGAGAGCAGGTGAACACTCTGTCTTATCCATAAACTCTCTGGCTAACTTCTGTGTTTTTCTTTTCCTACTCTTGATGGGTAGTGTGTAAATCCTGGAGAGGGTTTCTAAGGTTTTTCGAAAATACTGTATGCTGAAAAAGACACACTACAGCAGTCTAATAGGGTGGGGGTCACATGGCTGAAAAGAAACAGATCTATGTCGTAACATTTTTAATGGGAAAACTTCCTAGGGGCTGGAGGAAGAAAAAATGAATTTCCTCTTGTTAAAAAAAAAAATAACACACAACACCCAAAAAATAAACTTGACAATTGGAAGTGACCTTCAAACAGGTTCTTATTTGGTAGATTTGTGTATTTGGCCTTAAGTGCTTTGGCTCAGATCTACAGTATTCTAGAAGTGAACTTCAGATACAGGAAATGGGTTTTTAGCACCTTCATGCTGCATCCATCTGAAATTCCCCAACAGTGACAGGAGCAAACAGCACAACCGTGTTCCCCATCCCAAGTGAACTCCAAGCTTTCCTGAAAATGGCTTATTTGGACGAGTTTGTGGCTTTGGAACACGCCATGGACTTGCAGATGTCTGGAAGTCCAGCTGGAGTTACCCTAAACCAAACTAATGTGCAGCAAAGAATCCCCAATAAGCACAGAAAATCCTGGAAGTCCACTCTCTATTTCCTGACTTGGCAGTGACGCTCCCAGGGAATGCCGGGCTTCCAAAGGCCCCGAGCACTGAGGGGACATCCCTTCCACACAAGGCCAGCAGCAAGGAAACACCACTGCCTTCTTTCCACCTTTCATTTCTAGTAACTTTCCTTTACCTCACTCCTAGTATTAAAGCTGCTTCTCGTTTAGTCATTTTGGGTTCAAATCCACCTCTGTAATAAGCACTGAAGGCCTGAAAGAGAAAGCATCATAGTTTAAAACCCGCTAATTTTTAGGTTTGGCAGTTAAAACAACTTACTGCTTTGGAAGCTGCTGAGATTTTTCTCTGTAAAAACAGCAAAGCTGCTTCTGCACTTGTAAGAAATTCAGTTGGAGTACCATTATTTCAGTACTTAAACTTTCCACAACAAGTTCTCTATTAGCCAATCACTACCAGAATTGCTGTGATTGTTGCTACTGACAAAATTTAGTGTTAGAAGAAAATACAGCAATGCTGTCCAGAGACGACAGTCTGTAGTCATTTCACCAAGTAAACTTTTAAATAAAAAGCTGCTACTGATAAACAAAAACTTACAGGTTTTTGTAGGCTGTGAAGTGCTTGTTTTACTTGTGGCTCCATTTGCTTCATAGCTTTTACTGCATAGCGACCTTAAAGAGAACAGTGTTGACCGAGGCTAAGTACAGTTCCATGAACATTTAGCAATTCAGTGCAACTTGTACGTTGTGGATTAGAACGTAGAAAAAAAAAAAACTTTCGGGGGATGTAAAAAAGTAAGAACTTCAATTTTTTTTGTTTAATTAGAACCGTTGATACAGGTTGTCCCAACAGACTGTCCCGTGTGTTAAACCACCTTAAAATCACCCCCTCAAGCACAGACACAACAGGGCGTTCAGTCTCCTCCCACCACAAACCACAAACTCCCCACAAACCTGCGAATCCCGCTGCCGCTATGGCCAGGCCCACCGCCACCATCGTGCTGGCCTGCACGGGGGACACACAGAGCCGTGGTTAACCGGAGCAGAAATTAAAACAGAAATCAAACCAGCCCGCCCTGCAGCGCGGACCGTGGGGCGGGCCCGTGTGCCCCGACCCTGCGCGGGCACAGCGGGCACCGCACACGGGGCTCGGAGCCTCCCGAGCTGG
>VYZS01009924.1:0-37306 GCA_013400695.1 Neodrepanis coruscans | reverse complement strand
TCTCACTTCTTATCTTACCCTGCTGGCAACAACCCTCATACATACTACTGCTATTCTTTCAAGCTTACATACTACATTAATCAAATCATACAAATACCCTTTTTTAGAGTAACTGTTTTTAAATACTGACTGAAATGTTGCTGTGCAGTTTTATGCCCACATGCATTTTTAATAATGCGAGTGCTAGTTGTAATTAAAATATTTACAAGTCATGTGACCATATGCAAAACCATGAAGAATAAAGGATAAGAAAAGACTAGTTTGCCATCTTACCTTAACGATATTTTGTAGCTTGCATATTTCACTTTGGTCGGCATCATCTGTGCCTTGCACTTTGGAAGACTGAAAAAAACACACCACACATCCATGTGAAAATTGCGATAAATACATGTTCATTTAAGTGCTTCCTCTACAGATATTCAAAAGCAGAAAACAAAAAAGCTAATGTGAAGCGAAATGGAAATCCACAGTAGTTTTGACTAAAAAAGGCCCCATATTTTAAAGCAAACATTCTAATTTTCCATGGATTTTTATTATTACACACAAATCTGTGAAAGTTTGGAGGGGGGTTATTTCACCTTGTAAGACAACAGAGTTGCTTAATTTTGAGTATTTTCACGTGGGATAAGCACACTTCTGAAATCAGGCTATACTTGAAAAATGGTGACTCACATCAACCACAGCTTGATTATGATCCTTCTTGTCTCAACAAACCATGTATTTTAACTGACATATCAAGGACTGAGAGAAGAGCAAATAAAAACAGCATTCAAGTATCCAATTATTACTTTGAACAGTACTGTGTTAGCAACAAAAAATCCGTATCATAGTCAGGAAGAAGAAAAGTATGTTGTTAAAAGGCTGTACAAAAATGAAACCCTGAAGTAGCATTCTGCGCAAACATTCATGAAACACTTTGCTTAACTTGATAAATCATGCCTAAAACCATCACAAAAAAGCATTTGGAAGTTAGTCACTGGATGTGTCCCTAGTCATGTGCCAGCAAGAAAGGTTTCAGCATTAGGTTTCAGCTTTTCCATGAAAACATGTTGCTTCTAGAAATTTTTCAGCACAAACTTTCAGAAGATCAACTCCAAAAACACCAAATGCAATGAAAATGATAATCTGGAGGGGAGAGGGAAGGGCAAGGTAGAGGAGAAACCACTCACCACTGCAATCTGCTTCCAGTGGTCAACCTCAGATTCGAGCCTAGAAACTTCATTGGACAATCTGTTTATTTCTTGTTGTGACCAGATTATATCTCCAAAATCCATGTCATCTCCTTCAAAACCTGAGGAATGTCTGACCCCTGGAACATAGGAAGCTGATGCAGTGGTTGGAGGCAAAACAGCAGCTCCTAACTGTGCAGTCTGAGCAGCTGTCTGTACTTTCTGCAGCTGTTCCTGTAGCGCATTCTGTCTGGCTTTTAGATGGCTGATTTCCACCTGAATATACAAAATAAATTCATTGTTTGAAGAACAGAATATCAAAATACACTATACTTTACCCTTTGTGTGCATTCAGATATGAAAGCTAAGCAATTTACCACGCCTTCCCAGTTACTTTTATTACATTTGACTTTTTATCAACTCAGTGTATTGAAAATTTACTTAAAGTGCAATTAACTGCACTCAATTTTTCTGTAACAACTCTGTTATTATACTTATCAAGCAGAATTTTATACATGTCAAATTTCTGCCTCCTCTAGTTTGCACATGCATTTGGGAATAAATCAGAAATAAAACTTTTTGTAACTCTTGGCAACTTCATTTAAAAGGCTAAGAAATATCAAGTTACACAGTAGATTACAAAGTTGATGATTCCATCACAAAGGGATATTTCACAAATTTTGAAAGCTAGCTCTGCTCCCTTTAATTGTCTATATTAAGATAAATAATGTTATCTACAGACAAAGTAACTGCTTCAAATAATAATTTGCTCCTGTTGCCTTCCTTAGAGGCAACTGAATCAGAAATACAAAGCCGGTGAGCGTCCTTTTTTACAGTGAACCTGGATAGAACAGAGATTCCGATAGCTGCATGACATTTTCAGAGAGTTTTGAGTATCTCCTAGCACCTACATTACATGATTCAGTGGAATACATGTCTTAGTCTATCTACATTAACAAACCAAGAAACCATAACTGCGACTGGTATTTCCGTTGAAAGAGAGCAGAAACTGTAACAAAGAACTTAAACAGCATAACAGGTCAGTGGATTGGACACACTTACTGGGATATTTTACTCTGTATCCTACCTCTTTCTGCTGCAGCTGATTGCGGTACTCCACAGATAACTGCTTTATTTGCAGCTCTGCTGCTTCATGCTTTTCTTCTAAGTCACTGCAGACTTTTTTAAGTCTATCGTTCTAGCAAAAACGAGAAAAAAATGTTGGCAAACTCAGAACAGTTCTTAAAGAATCAGAAAAGCACAAGGCTGATAAACAGTAAAGAAATAAACTGTACAGATTTCTCATGTTATTTCATTCAAAACAAAGTGTGGGCCCAAAGTGTGGGTTCAGGTCCAAGCTTTCCATTTTTATATGGCATGCACTCCAGCTCACTTTCAGAGAAATGTTTGTGATGACCAGAAGTAAATGGCAAGAATAAATAAAATTAAGGCTTAATTGCATCTTAAGAAGATCTACAGGTAGAATTTAAGAACAGCCACAAAGCACAACTTTGAGCTAATATCCAGTGTTCTCTCTGATATTGGCCAATAGCAGTTGGCAAGGAACTACAAAAAGGACAAGCAGAACAGTTATGTCCCCTAAATCCCATCTTAACGTCACAGTGCTCAAGGGCTGAAGACATATATGAAAGTTATCGGTTTAAAGACATAAACAGAGTCACAAAACCAACAAGTCCTTTTTAAGAGAGCATAAAGTCCCTTCCCACAAAGGCACATGGGATTTTTAAGCAGTTTTGGAAGAGCACAAGCAGCTGTAGCTTTGTCAAAACTACTACAGAGTAGGGCAGCACAGAGAACTGCAGCAGGGGACATGCCACACTGTGCCTGAAGCTTGCTCCAAGACATGCTGACCCACATCAGCAGATCTTCTGGAGCTGCTTCTATTCATGGTTGTCCACAAGACACTATCAACACATTTCAAATTTTTACATAGAGCTAAAATGCATGAAAACTTAGAAGATGTTTGCATTTGCAAGCTTTTCAGAGCCAAGTCTATTGCTGCAGTCCAAGCCCACATGAGAGGCAGGAGTTACCAAAAGATGCAAACTCAAACCACTTGCATATTCCAATTAACAAATGTGTCTCCCTAACTGTGATGGCAGCTTGTCATAAAAAACAGTCACACTCTAACACCACTGTCATCCTTGTTTCCAAATTTACCCAGGGACAAGCAACATCAGTGCAACATTTCATTTTTATACAAAACAAATGTAATGCATTGCTTTTAATTACAAGAGCGTTCCAAAATTTCTTACTTCAAACTTTTGTGCTGCATTAATACTTTCTATTTCTCTGAGTCTAGAATTGGACACATGGAGTTCTGTTGCTGCATCTGAAAAAGAAAATTTGCATTCTTATTAAAATTCCTTTGATCTGCTAAGTAGACGTCAGTTAGGACCAGTTTTTAATACATATCTTACGTTATACTGCTTTAGTGTGCATTCCTAGGTAAATAACAAAAGCTGTTTTTGACAAAACACTGTCAGAATTATTATTCAGTCTTTCTGAACCAAATTTATTTCACTCTTATCTAGCTTTAAGTCAAATCAAAAACCTAAAAGATCAGTATAAATTTAAGCTTTAAAATAAGGGAAATGAAAGTGTTTTACTTGACTATTTTGTGTTCCTGAATCTGTTTTTCATTTAGGCCCCTGACATGACAGCTGTGTGTTTCTCTGTAATTTCACATGAAGTTCCAAAACAAGAATTAGTTTCATTAAATGCACACAATAGTGACTACAATTTCATGAAAAAAACCTCAACAAATCACTCAAACCCAAAAAAACCTACAAGACAAAACACCAACCCCACAAGACTCACTTTCATTTACAAAAGTGACACATTTACCATCCCAGTTCATCCAATACAAAAAGCACATAATTCTGTCCCTGGATACACTTCCTTTAATGATCAATCCCTTGAATTGCCTGTTTACTTCTCCCATGTCCACTTTTAACAGGCAGAAATAACACATTTCCTCTTCTCAATGTGAAATCATCCTGAATTGACTACAAAGCAACCTTGACAACTTTCCAAGTAAATACTGTATTTCGTAATTCCCTGTGTGCTGTTTAAAACTGAAGCAGCTCAAGCACTGCAGAGGCAACAATCTACCCATGAAAACTGTGAAATGAAGGTGTTAAAGTCTTAATCCACAAACAGCATCTTCAGTTGTCATGGCTGCCAAAGCACTGAACATAAGGAATAGTATTAAAAATTATGAAACATTTAGAAATTAGGAAATTAAAAAAAGGAAAGTAAGGAACTGCTTGAAAAGTGGGGTTTGGGCCATGAAGTACTTAAAGGTCTCTAGAGAAGAATACCTGGATGCCACTAGATTTTTTACACCCTCAAGTCTAATAACCCATACAAATGTACTGCTCTGAAACTTTTAGGAAACTGAAGTTGTTGACAGCAGTAGCAGTGAAGTTCACCTGGAAGTAACGACTGAACATCAGTACCTCTCTCTGGCACAAACTCACACACAAATCTGTGAACTGAAGTCAAAATTTATCTTTTCTAAAACAAACACATGAGGTAACTGCACAGTTCAGGAGCATAAAACAAGTTTCTAAACTAAAGTAATACAGATTTTGAGATTCAAAACAATTCTAAGCAAGTCTTTCAGAAGAGTGGAAAAAAATGTAACTTCATAGTTATGAGAATAAATTTCTCTCTTCTGAGCATTTTACCTGTGTTACCAAAAAAACCCATCCACATGAGACATGTAGTATCAGCTTGCCAACCAGATTTATATAATATACACTTTCCTAATATACTTTCACAATGCTTCATAAATGAGAGGTTGCAAATGAAGTAGAATTGCTTAATTTCACATTTAAGATGACTCTTCAGAATCTGAGCCATTCCTTGTCATTGCTATTCTTAACACTGTTTTGAGAAAGCTAATTCTTAAATAATCTACAGTTACAAGATGGTAAACAATACTAAGGGTATTAACCTAGTGATATTTACGACCATGTTGTACAACTGCTTTACTAGGAAAAAAAAAAAATTATTCAAAAATTTTTAACAAAATTCGTTATTAAAAATATAAAGAAAATACTATGGAATAGATTTACTGTTGCTTTATCGACTGTCTTGCTCTGATGTCTTGGCTTTTCTGTTCCAACTTTCTGTTTTAAACATAGATGGTCCTGGCCTCTAACACCCATAAAACGAGGACCACGTTCTACTACTTGGTACGAGAACCCTGACAGTTTTACCTGGGCCTGAAACTGAAATACAAATAAACCCATGACAAACACTGGACCTTTGCCTGTGTGACACGTCAGACTCAGATCACACCAGGGGCAAAACAACCTCTGTACTACTCCAACTCGGCAGTTTTATGAAACCAGTGTAAAACCAGTGTAAAAATCAACTGGGGTTTTGGATAAACTAAGGAAGCAGAACGGAAGGAGAGTGTTGTTTGTGCGTTTTCATTACGGATCAACACAACACTTCACGCAAATCAGACACTTCCGAATAATAAACCCAGAACAGGTTCACCTCTGCTGTTAGAGCCTGGAAATGTCTCTGTTTACTCTCCCCATGCTGAGGCCACAAGGCCGGAACAGAAGCACAAAGCGAGGCACCAAAGCTCCAGCGCTGTCCCGACCCGCCCTGAGCCCCCCGGCCGGGCCGCTGCCCCCCTTACCGCCCACTTCCTCGGCGCCCTCCAGGAGGATGTCCTTGGTGAAGCTGGAGATGTGCCCGGTGAGCGAGGACAGGCTGTCGCCCACCTGCCCCAGGGACTGGCCCAGCCCCGAGCCCAGCCCGCCCAGCCACGACGCCATCGCCGCCGAGGGCTGCGGGCCCCGCTCGGCCCCGCCGCACGGACCCTGCACCGCTCCCCGCGGGGCCGCCTGCGCCTCCCTTCTCCCTTCTCCTCGCTGCGGAGGGTCGCGGTTCCCCCTGCGGGCTCAGCACACCGGGATCGGCGCCTCCTCCGCCCGCGCTGCGCGCATCCTCCCGGCTTCTCTCGGCTTAATGGCTCGGCTTGACACGACACGGCACGGCAGGACACGGCACGGCTTGTCACGGCACGGCTTGTCACAGCACGGCTCAGGCCTGGCTCGTCCCGGCGGCTTCGGCTGCTGCCACCTCAACGTCCGCCATGACACCCGGCTTGCACACCATCGAGAGCGGGCCCGGGCCAGAGCGCCCCCGCGGGCCGGAGGGTGCCGGGACGGCGGCGGGCGGGGTCCGGGCGGACAGTGGCGGGGTTTGATCGTGTTTTCACAAAACAGACCAGTTCCTGCTGCTTTGGATGCAATGGGAATGGATAGTCGGCTGGATTCCCAACCACAACCCCAAGGCTGGTCCATTCCCACGTTCTTTTTGATCTCGGCCAAATGAGGTATTTAAAATTGCTTGAGACTACCAAGGAGTACTGCTGCGTTACAGGAAACGCAGGGTAAAATCAATCAGGACAATACCAATACCAAAAAACGCCGATATGGAAAATAAAATGGAGGGCAGCTCACTGCCTGTTTCAAATTAATTACTACATAAAAAGATGAGTCATTAAAGCACATAAAGGGCAAAACGAAGCTAAGAAGGAGCATTTCACAGGTGAAATCTTAGTGTGTTTGGACAGGAGCTGAGAAGGCAGCAGGCACAAAACACGCTCTGCAGTTATCCCCGTCAAACATTACCAGGCAGGTGTGGGAAGAGCTGCTTGTTCCTTCCCAAACAGCTTCCTGGAGAGCCTCGGTGAAGGTTCACAGCTGGCCAGCAACCCTGGATTACTGTCCATGGTCACCCACTGCAGCTCCCAGGCTCGGCATGGGATGGGGTTCAGGAGTTTAGAAGTTAAAAGTAACAGGAATATCTGCCAGATTTGATGGTTCTCTAATAAAAGATTGCTTTTCCTCTTCTTCAGTGCACAGTTTTGCTATCGGGTTTATCACTGATTTTACTAGTATATTAATTTAATGGCATACCATCCTTACAATTATCCATAATAATCATACACCATTTCAAATCCATTTCTAGCTAAAAAAAACCAGCACCAGAATTGTAGAAAGTATTAGCGGTGTGATATAGCATGAAACGTAAATAACTTATCTTACATCTTATGTAAATATCTTTATCAGTTTAAATTACAACACTGGGCTTAACAAAGATGAAAAGTTCACAATGGCCAAAAGACCCCGTATCATTGGTTCAACAAAACCTGTACGTGTCCACAGGAGGGAAAAGATCTTTTCTATCTTTTCTAATAGTATTTGACTTATTAACTTCTACGGCAAGCCATCTTTTTCAATTATGATAAGGGATATGCTTCAGACTTTTAAAATATTTAGGGATGATACAAACGTTGTCTCCTGTGGCTCATTTTATAATGCCAAGCAAGGCAGGTGGTCAAAAGAAGCACAGGCAGCTTTTTGTCCCACTTTTTATTATTCTTAAAATTGACTGTTTAGCATCACAACCAATTTTTTTTAGCTGATTTCATCCATTGTTGATCAGGGTGCACTCATCCAGAAATCATCCGGTACACTCAGTGTACTGACCAAGCTACAAAAACAGTGCAATGTGTCTCACAAAAAGAATGTGTATTCTGGCAGTAAACCAGGAAGCAGCAGCTTAATGTCAAACCAGAAAGCATACCATTTTTAAGATGTAACAAAACTATAACCAGCACCAATGTTCTTCCCTAACAGGAGTGTCTTTATGTAAATTCTGGAGTATCAACAGATGCAAAGACATCAGAGATGATGAAATGTCAGTTATGAGCAACAGCAAACTAATGCACACACACAACACCTGGTGCAAAGTCCGCTGATACCAGAGATGAGGTTTCAGTGTTCGACGGTCCTGTGCCTAATTCACATACAAGGGAAAGCACATATGCAAATATATGGGTCAAGAGAGAAGAAGTAGAAGCTATAATCATTTATTTAAAAAAGTGATATCAAATACAACCATTTATATTCATGCCTATTTGGAGAGCATTTTTAAAATACCGAACAGTGCTGCCATTTTCCAGTCAAAACAATGACAAAGCATTTCAGCTTTCCCTTTTTAAATCTCTGCAGTATTCTATGCTTTATATACACAAAACAGACAAAAATTATACAGGAATCTAGAGCCAAAGACATGATACTGAAAACAGAGTCTTGACAAAAAAAAATTACTGAAAGTAATTTCTAACATACACAACTATTAGGCAAGAGGTGGAAAAAATTATTCCCTTATGAAATCCTAACTCTACACTGATTTATACACAGGGGGTTTCATGTAGCAAAAAATAAAATTTTAACAATGTTTGCATGCTTTAAAGACAGTATCAAGGTTTTTCTCTTTTTTTGCACAGTGGCATTTAAATATTACATCCCTTTCTATTCAAACTCTCTCATCAGTCCCCTCCTGAATCCACACAGTGACTATACTGAAGTTGGAGGAATTAAAACCAAAGTGTAGTTACAGTTATTTGCTTTTTGAAAACACAGAAAATAAAAATATTTCGATTTGGTAAAAGCAGTTGAAAAGTCGTATGAAGTAACTTTCTGAAGAACTGTAATTGGGGAAGGAGGTGACCATCAAAAGCAGGTTAAATACTACTGCATTCCCTTCATGTCTGAAAGGCAAATAAGGCAAAATATATGTATGCAGAGTAAATGGTTTATTGCAAAACAGCTCATGCTTTTAAGATGAAAACCTGGATACAACACAAACCTACTAATTTGAAACTGAAGAACTGAATATTTGGACCCAGACACTTTGAATGTATTAAGTATTATTCTCACTTGAACAACTAAGTCTCTGTGTGGTGAGAATAGGTATATATGTATTACCTGTTAGACTTTTTTCCCCCCTCTTTTTTAGTAATGATTTGTGAGTAACTATCAAGATTTACCAGGAGTTAAGTTTGTTTTATGCAAGACAGTAATGGCTTACCAAGTGAACAATGTTCTATCTAAATTCCTCAAAAAATTTCCACATCAATTTTTCTTTTCCTTGGATTCTTACTTCAATACCTCTAAAAGCAACATGCTAGGAACATGAATTGCACAATAATTCTTTTTTGCAAGTATGAATTCTAGAGTTCTCTGATCCCATTCCCCTGTACTGGATTTTTCAATAAAAAGAACATCATTTGTATGTTTTCATCATTACTTGAAATAATAATTCTAGAAAATGTAGCAGACATTTTAGAATTGTAACACATTCCTGTTAATGTGTAAAAGCCTGTCAGTTTTGTAGTAAAACAAAGCAGTCTGCAAATGATAATATTTGTGAGAGATACAGAAACAGAATTATTAGACACCTGCAGAAGCCATTTTAGGCCCCCCATCGTTTTGTAAGTTTGTAATAGAAGCAACAGTCCAACATTAAAACACATCATAGCTTTAAGTTAGTATTGGTTATTTTTAAGCAGTCTGGAAAATAATAAAGTATGAAAAGTCAGAAGAGTACCTTAGCTGAAAATTAAACTTGCTGAATTTCTAAGGGCCCAGGGAGACCAAATGTTGCAACAGGCCAGTTAGATCAGTTATGATTAGTTTCAAGTCTAGAAAAATGCAGGCATTTAAACAACTCAGTTATAGCTGCTGTGCCTTAACAAGAATTGCATGCAACCATAGCTGCATTACAACTCTTCTTCCTCCTACCCTCACGGTAAAGATCATGAAAGCAGTTTACAGAATTAGAGAATTAATTTTGGAAAGTATTTAATGTAAGTAAGTATTTAACTTAAGTATTTAATGCAAGCCATTTTTACTGTCAGAAAACCATAAATTATGTCACACAGACCATTAACTGGAAAACAGTAAAAATCTGTTAGATGAATGTAGTCTGAAAGTCCCTCAAATAGCACACTGTAGTTAAAAAAAAATCAGTGTCTGCTCCATTACAATGGACTTTGGCCTAAAGCTGTAATGTGGGAAAACCCCCAACCCTTCAGCTTGACAGAGTAGATAACACTGGGAGTAGACTTTAAATTAGTGAACACCTTGTAAGCCTAGTTTAGCTACATTGAGAACTGTTTATTACTGAAAGAATGCACACCAAAAAAAATGACATCGGTGTTTTATTGACAGCTTCTTGGTGGGTCCACACATTTGAACTTGAGGCCTGGGTTATAAAATAGGTACTCTTGGCAATTAATGTTAGTCTTTTCCTTAGGTGCAATGGAGAGGTACAGAGGAGATCATGTCACTCTACAACTCCTAAAAAGAAGTTGTAGTGAGGTGGGTGTGTCAGTCTTATCTCCCAGGTAACAAGATGAGAGGAAACGGCCTCAAGGTGCACCAGGGGAAGTTTACATTGGGTATCAGGAAATACTTCTTCACTGAAAGAGTTGTCTGGCATTGAAACAGGCTGCACAGGGAAGTGGTTGAGTACCCATTCCTGGGGCTCTTTAGAAGAGGTGTGGATGTGATGCTTGGGGACATGAAGTTTAGTGGTGGACTTGGCAGTGGGTTAAAGGCTGGTCTCTTGCAGGTCTTTTCCAGCAGCAGGACTCTCTGAATTAACAGATGCAGGTTAAATTGATCTCAATTGCTTGTCTAGACAGATATGCCTTCATCATTAAACTCAACATTTCTCTGAAGATCAAACTGGTATTTGTTAAGTGACAACATTTCTACATAGCAAAGAATGTGTAGAGCTGGAATGACCATCTCAGTTGCGATTTTCAGGCACTGCTACTTTATATTCCTTCCATATTAAAAGACTTGGGTGATAAAGCAACTTACACTGGGACATGAACGTTCAAAGGCCAACCTCCATGTTTTTGTGATATAAAAACACAATTTTGGCCTGGGTTACAGTTAATGCAATTCAAGGGGCTTAGATTATTTTTTTTTTTAATATATAGGGCTGCTACACCTATAGAAATAATATATTTTTCATTTTTATTATAGTCTTGTAATAGAGGAGAAAAGGTCCAAGCTCCAAGTATTGTCATCAGGTTGCCAGTCTATACCTATTTATAAAACGAGTCTTATTTCAGAATCAGTTTATGGCACAACAAAGAATGGGAAATTAAAGCTGAAATTAATTTACAGATGAGCAAAGAAATAATTCAGTGGTTTAGAGATACCTTTCCTGCTTCCAGTTTCATAGGAATTTTAAACTGAAAGCAGAAAATTACATCCTGAAAACCACAGTATTTCAAAATGACATAGGCATATATGGACTTTTAAAGCCATTGTTAAGACATATTGAGACATTACAGTATTGTTTAAAAGACAAAAATTAGATTTTAAAAAGTCTTGTGTCAAAATCTATATATTGTCTTACACATACCTGGTTCCGGTGCCATTAGTGAAAATTTAGCACATATGTAAGGAAAACAGAATTTAGCTTGGTTACAGATAATATAATATCCTCAGCTATCAGGAAACCATTGCTGTAAACAAGTCATAACTGAGATGTAAGAGCCCTTTCATGTACAGTACTACTTGATACTCAATGTATATTTCCAGCTAGCAACTATTCATTCCATACTAAGTTTAATTAAATGTTACTATCATGCAATGATGTAACTTTAGAATATTTTGATAAAGAAATTTGGGGTTATCTTTGAAAGATGCTTAGAATTACTGTGCTAATGTTAATGCTTTAACTGGACTACAGCTTATATATTTTATCTACAACATATTTCCATATAATTTATATGTAAACAGAATTTGTATTTCAAGCACCATTTAGGAAAATGAAACATATCTCTTTTGTTGCACTGAAGTTCAAAATCAGGTTTGGTCACCCTGTTACACATTCATCCTGGATATCAAAACAAATGTTTTACAACCAATAGGATAAGCTCTCTCACATACTTTGCTCCCCAGTTTTTCTCAGGATCAGAAACAGCATGATAAAAAATTGTAAGGTGCGTGAATAAAGGCCATTCCTGAAAAAACAGCAACATTCTGACAGACACTCATAAAAAGCATTTCAGAAAGAACACCCACACAGGCATAAATATTCATTCTTAAAAGAGCTACTTGCACAGGGGTCATTTCAGACTGCAGGAATGCATCTTACGTGTGTGGCACTAACTTTATGGCACCTATATCCCCTCCTGCTTTCTCCTAGACTCAGTTACAGCTCTTTCATACTCAAAGGCCAGAATGAAGGTTTGAGCTTGAAGAGGAAAAAAATACACTGGAAGAGGTAGAAAAAAAAACCTGTTCAACTCAATTGATTATAAGCTACTTTTGTAGTAAAGACTGTGGCTTAACAAGAAAAGAATATTAGAAAACAAAAAGTTTTAAAAAAACCCCGAAACCCAAGTTATCTGCCAAAAGATAATACCTTCAACATGGATCTAAAATTTTACAGTTGGAACTGAAAGTAAAACCCAAAAGTGCTAGAAAGTCAGAAATCACTGAAAGATTTGGGAGCGACATTATAGTCAACAATACACTAAAGATTTTATCTTGAATTGCAAAGTATGAAATTCTTGTTTCTCCTGCAGAATGGGTAATTTCAAAAGTAGACAGCAGGATCAAAAAGCTGAGGTTAAGTCATTCATAATCACAGAATATTCTGAGTTGGAAGGGACCCATAAGGATCATCAAGTCCAACTCAAGTAAACAGCCCATCCAGGGATTGAACTCATCACCTTGGCATTATTGGCACCCTGCTCTAACCAACTGAGCCAATTTCAGGGCTTACAAAACAAATTATCTAAGATGAACAGAATTTATTTCTTTTCCCCATTTTAGAGTGATTTATTATAAAGAACTTAATAACACAACTTATTACCTCTATCTCTTTTTCCACCAGTACTGAAGGAAATCAGGTGATGCTGTTTTTGGCACCATTCATATCTTCTATAGAATTCTTCAGAACAATTCACACTTGCTTTTTAAATGCAAGACAAGTGTAGCATCTGTAACTATCTTTGTTCATGGGAACAGTTTCAGTAATTTTAACATCACTACTCTTATGAACAGATGTTTTATAGTAGGAGTGCTAGTTTTCTAAATTAGTGCAATCTTTTTCATATTTGCAGATTCCCTCTCACCTCTGATCTTCAGCAGCCCCCCTTCCATTCCTGCTTCCAGAAATCTGAAATGAACCCTGCTTGTGCAACATTCACACAGTAGAATTTTAATGGAGACTTAGCATTTTGACAATTAGAGGGGGAAAAATTGTGTCATTTCTTCTCTTCTGAATTCAAGTGGTTTCTAACAGATTCCAGAGACATATTCATGGCTGCTTGAAGCATGTCTTCTTCACTCATGTCACCTCCTAAAGACAATAAATGCATATAAGTTGTAATAAATTTAAAGAACTAGTTCTTAATTGTAGTTAAATGTTTTGTTGTTCCTTTTGTCCACACCCACCTTTTCCCACCCCACCCACAAAACTGGTTTTATTTTTAAAAGCATCGAGCATTTTGCACTTAGTTTTCTGCTGATGACAGACAGTTTGTAACAAATAATACACATCAGTTTTGGATCACCAATACCTAATACTTGTAAGGTCTACACTTATGTTCTATTGAAAATTGGTTCCACTAATTTTACCAGTTATTAATCTAAGTTGTCATACAACTTTAAAAGTCATTTGCAAAACCAACAGTTGGCAAAAATCCCATAGAAGATTCCAATTTCTAACACTCAAGACAAACAGAGTAAGAAAAAAAGCAAAGCCACAACTCAAGTGATCTAATAGCAATTCTCTGAATATCAATATCCTGTTTCAAAGTGAAAACAGGAACAGGCTTTTCAAGAAAATGATTCTTTCCTTCACTGCCAAAAGAAATAGCTGTGACAGTCTGAACAGCTGCTAAAGTGAGGAACTAGGCAGACAAGGAAAGTTGGGAAACAGCACAACATAAATGTGAAAAAGATAAATATTTCACTGTTGAACAAAGGTCTATAAAAAACAATACCTTGGTCAGCTTCTTGAGTGCTTGTGCTAGGAGTTGCCTTGTCATGTAGGTTCGGGGTCTGATCTTGCTGCTGTAGCTGTTGTTGCTGTCTGAAAGTGTTACAAATTTGTAAGAGACCAAGATTAACATCGGTATGAGATCTGAATCAAGTTCATTTTGTTGTAAGGAAGGGCGAGAATCAGATGTAGAAGCTGTTTGGTACAATAAAACACCTGTACCTAAAGTCTCTTCCATTATTTTACCCTGCTAAGCTTCAGACACCTATCTTCCCAAAATTCCTCCAAAAGCCACATTACTATTTTCCCAGGATTTGGAAGTTCTGTATTCTTATCCTACCATGCAAAGTGTAACTCCTCCCATCCACAGTATTTCTCCCTTGACTTTATTTCCCACATCACTAGAAGACAGAGATAAAGAAAAGCTATAACAATAACCCAACCATGTAGTCACACAGAACACCAGAACAGCAATATCTACAATGCTTCTGTGTGATGCATATGAGAAGCATCAGTACCAGAAGCAAAGTCTTTGAGAAATAATACTTTTTGTCAGGAAGGTAATTACAGAAATTTAGAGGATTTAATTTAAAATACTTCTATAACATGTGTAATTTTTTCCTTCACAAGACTGCTGTTGCATTACTAATAAGCCCCCTCTTATTTACAGGTTTCTTCGTAGGAACCACCTGAGAACAACAAAATTCAGGTACTGTTAGGAAATCATGTTAAATCATGTTACTGTACCTCAGTAAGAAACCCATCCACACCCCAAAAGCACTGAAAAACACAACATGTAGTTCCACATGCAGTTTTCTATCAACTACTTTACTTTTCAAAATATGCTTGTCTTCTCCTTCGCAGTTCTTCTGAAGAAAGGGAGTCTGTCTGACTGCTGTGAGATGCCTGAGGAACATTCTGTGGTAACGAGCCTGAGAGCTCACTTCGACGACTACCTAAAAGCAGAACATGCCATATCCTACTCATTACAGTAAAATGAAGTTAGTAAATGAAGTATAGCTTAAGAAAATGTCTTCAAACTCGAGAGGAAGAAAAAGACTTGTTGGAGAAATAAGCACCGAGACTAACTTCACTTGGTACTATCTTTCCTCCTCACCTTAGGACTGTTTCCTTCCCTCCTGCCACCCTTTGACAATTTGTTCTTCTTTCCTAATGATCAGTGTCAACACGAAAGTTTAACTTTTGAAAGAGCAGAAAGGAGACAGCTACCAGAAATTCTGGATTGTCCTTCCCTGCCTCAAAGGCAATCTTCCAGAGAGCTAGATGCCTGCTGGAAGAAGTGCCTAACAAACTGATTCCCGTAGCTGCCTAAAAGCATAAGCAACACAAACACCGTAAGAGAAATTCAGATGAGCACCACACCTTGCATGCTGAGCTGAATGGCTCTGCGAAGATCAGCTTCTTCATCCTCCATATCAATTTCCTGCCTACTTAGAGCCAGGGCTCTCTGAAAATTCTCTTCATCTTCATCTAACATGCCAGTTCCATCAAAAGGATGGTTAACTTCTATTGCTTGGTCCACATCACTTCTGGGTAGCCTGTGAAATTTATCCATTTATAGCAAAATTTAGACAAATTATATTACATTTTATAGGGATGCTTAAAATTTGTATTTTCTGCTGATTTAACTCTTGGTGTTTTTAACTTTGGAAAAAATATTTCTTTTATGAAAGTCTGTAATATAAACAAATATTTTCCTTTCTACATGGAAAAGCACAAAAGGGTTGTAAGAAGCTGTAAAGCAACATTAAACACTCATTCACAACATACTGCAGCCATGCACCTGTTGACAAGAAACTGTTAGGAAACCTTCAGAATGGATAATCCTACAAAACACTATAATACATATTATTCAAACCTCCTGCTATTTAAACAATTGTACCAGCAGAAAACAGTGCACGTGGTCTCCTTCTCAGGAAGCCTGAGATCCCACTAAAGCAACAGATCCACTGTAAATGGTACATACTTTCCATGTTGCTGCAATTATTCCATCAATTTGTGACAACAGTTTAACTTCACAAAGAGGAAGAAATAATAGTGAAATCCTCTGAAAAGCCTTTTTTCAGTATGCAATTTATTTAGTTTGAAAATTCAATAAAATTATTGCAGAAATAGTACTTTATATGCTTTCAAGAATGTTTATTACCAGGATGCATCAAAACTGAGCAGCACCACAACATTACAGTGAAATTAGTCCAAAAGGGAATGCTAATGATTTATATGATGTGGAATTCACATATGTTTCTTGTTCTTTTCTACTTATGACGGAATGCATCAGCCAATCTTAATTACAGACTAATTACTATTAACCATAGTTTGGTAAATTTTGCTAACTCATTTCCATCACAAAGTTAAAAATCTACAATATGTTCATGCTCATGAAAAGATTCAATTCTTATTAAGGCAGTTTTTACCACATACACCATTTAAAAATAGACCATTTGTAGTCTACCAACTTGCTTTTACTGTGTGCCACAGCAGTTAACTTTGCACTAAAGGTACTTCAATTACTTAAGGGGGATGCCTCCATGTAGGCATTAGTGATGGAAACCATACATACTGAACACTATTAAAATTAAATCTCTATTTCCCTTACCTCTGGTCTCTTGACTGTGCTGCCTCTTCTCCAATTAGTTTTGGTCTCTGCATTTGCTGTACCCGAATCATCTGCAGCAGCTGATCAGCCTCACAGTCTGGCAGGTCACCTTTCACTACAAATATGGAATAACCTGAGAGAAAGAAATCATAAGTTCTATGGCACTGAGGTGCAGATACCAACACTCTGAAACGCACACTGTATGGAACTCAACAGTGTGCAATTTATTACAATGTAAGACTCTACCTTTCATCATAAATACTTGGGTTATTTCACTACTTCAATCAAAACTAAGGGTAATTAACTGAATACAGAAGTTCTAAGACATAATGATTATTACCTACTTTTAATTAATGAGATTTAACATCTGCAAGTTACTATTACCTTCCTGTTGTAATTGAGCCAAGAAAAGTGCAAGATATGTATCTGATATTAGTTCTGGACCCATCAACAGAGAGTTCAAGTTAAACCACTGTAATTAAAGAAAAAAAGGGTTGAGAGAACAAATTAGCATAAAGATTACTTGGTAATCCATTTCTGTACATTGTGGTAATTTTCTATGATAGAAAAGCCGAATAAATCTAGTAAAATAAATTGCCAAATGAAAGACTATTGAAGCACAATATCTATACTGCTAAAGGGTACCCTTCAAATACTCTTCAGCTAACAGGAGATCTGAAGTGTGGAAATTACTGCATGCTCTCTCCCATTATTGAATACTGGTACCAGGCAAACAGATTAAAACAGGTAATTCTTCCATCATTGTAATTTGATTTATTTCAGACATTATTCTAAAATTCTGCACAATCCTAGTTTTAAACCTGAGATTAATGAAGTAAGAAACCCTTCATAATTTAATGCCGTGTGTTAGGAAATTAATAGATACAGGAAATAGGTGTTACATTATTTCCATTAAACACGTTCATTAAACATTGTGCATTTAATACCTGAAAACTATTGTTTACTTTTCTCTGAGATTTTTCTTAATTTTTAAATTTAAAAACAATTTACTAAAATTTAATATGCTGAGAATACAGCACTACATTACAACAGGGGAAACTTGATAAAAATATATGCAGATCTAGTTTCCTTAAGAAGATAACTAGTACTTTATAAAATGTCTATAGAGAAACATTATTATGCAAGACTTCTAGACAGAAAATGTATTTGATGTGGACAATAAAATATTCCACCCTTATACCCCCACATAGATTGCAATGAAGCTGAAGAACCTTTTTTTTAACCACACTCATTCAATATTATCCAGTATTATCCAATTTTAATCAGGAAGCACCATTTCAGAGAGTAGAGGGAAAATTCTATCTTCATTCTCACAGAAAATGCATTGATCTATTCAAACTTCCACATATGCAGCCAGACCCATAGTATAATTTCAATGACTATCTACCACTCTGTCATGAAATCACTTAATTTGCCAAAAACACCCTTTGCCACCAGGAAAGGGTAAGAAGACCAACAGTTTAGAATAGGGGACTAAAAAGTTACGTAAAATATATGATGGACAGACTACAGAAATTTTTAAAAGGGAATATGGAGGAAAAAGTTTGGTAAACTTTAACAGAAGAAAAGCAAATAAATTAAGTCAACCTATTTTGTCTATCTTTTCTCATTATCCTTTAGTTAACAGTCACCTGGTATGGTCTTCATGTGGTTATAAGCCCCACATACAAGCAAAAGACATCCTCATAAAATCCCATCCAATATATAATAAGAATCATTCCAGTAATTTTAAGAGACCATTCAGCCTTTTTGATATCAAATAAACCCAAATTGCCTATAAACATTAGCCATACTTTTAAACTAAAGCAGGACTGCAGAGTTCAGTTTGCTTACTCACGGGTGATTTTTATCTCCTGTCCCACTACTACAGAATCTAAAAGTTGTTTTCCATAGTGACTTTCTTTGAAAAAAAAAACCAAACTGAAAATACCAAACACCAAACCAGGTCATGTGGTATGAAAGCCTATGAACTATGATCCAGAACAATGACTGGCCACTGAAATAAGACACTGCATTGGTGTTGCAAATGACATGGATATGAACCGAGTTATTTAAATATGTACCATATACTTGTATGGACATCCCTTATATCTTTAATACCTATTTCCCGCTTAAAATACAACTGTTTCATAAAGTTTTCTAAAATAGCACAAAGTTAGGATTTGACTTTCTCCAACCTCATTCTAATGGATACTCCGAAATACTAGCAATCATAAATATTAATATATTTGAACTTTTTCGTATCCCTACTGTCCATTTAAACAAGCAAAATAATTTTTACAGTGTCAATAATGTAGTGCATTAAAATAGGTTTGCATTCTATAGGGATCTATAGGGATCCTAATCCTTGTTCAGGACTCCCTGCTCCTCCCCCATACAATTTTTCTGCCATTTCTCAAAATCAGGAAAAAAAAAAAAAAAAAAAAAAAGAAAATAGTTTAAGATATCACACAGACTCTACCAGAGCTGCAGTTCCTGAAAGTATTGATGCTATGGTCTTTCCCCAGGCTAACATTTAGAAGGAACTGCCTGGCACTTTTGTGATAAAGCACACATTTACTTTTTTTTTTTTCCTCTTAATATGGGGTACTATTAAAGCAAACTGCAGCAAAAGCTTGCAAAAGGCCAACACAGGATCTACTCACAACCACTTTTCCACACCCATTCTGAAGTCAATTTTTAAATAAAAAAAGACAATGTCACCTGTTTTCCTAACTTTCGAACTGTAAACCAGTGTTCCTTATAATTACAAATAAATGATTTTTCATTTCTGTAAAAAGAAAAACAAAAGGCATAAATAAAATTAAATACTCTAAAATTAGATTACATATTAATATTTAAGTTCTTTGCTACCACTAATTTAAACATATAATAAAATTTCAGCAATAGAACTGTTGATGTCACATTACAGAATACTCATACAGCTTCTATAACATTTAGGAAGTTGTCAGTATCACTGAAATCTCCAAATACTTGTGATACCACAGATACTAAGATATCATGAAGGCACAGAGGACAGATGCTCATATGCAACTCCAAAAGGAAAAAAGGGGTAATAGAAATATCAGAATGCAATAGAGCTTGAAATAGTAATTTTAAAGAAAGATTTAAATCATAGATTAAGAGTAGTTCTTTCAGTAAAATGAAAGCAGAGTTCTAAAGACGTCTTACATAGGGTCGATCCCAAGTCTCTGATACTCTGGGCTGTTGAAGAGGATTAGTTCTAAACCCCACACTTTCAAGGCATTGCTTATAACCTGTCAAAAAAACAGCACTTTTCATGAGTCAAACCAGTTAAATCTAAATTCAAGCAATGCAACCATCTTAACCACTACAAACAATTACACTGTTGTTGTAAAATTTAGATTTCAAAACATTGCCAGGAGATCCAGGAATCACATTATTCAAAATGCAGCTGTCATGAATTTACGTGCAAATACAACATATATACCTTATCTTAGGGGAAGTAACAAAGCTAGGATTTAACTGAGATGTGCCAATGAGTTTACTCCCCTAGACAAAGCTGTAACTTCACCACCTATAGACACTTCAGTAATTGTCATCTCTCTGCTCTCAATGCCCTGCTCTGCCTCCCTCCCCCATACAAACAATCTTTCACAACAGGAACTACTGGAAATTCTGTACCACTGCATTGTCACAGGATCACTCAGGGTTGGACTGAGCACAAACTGATCACCGAACTGAGCACAAACTCTTTTACAGTAACTCTTTAAAGATACACAAAATAATGATCTAAAATTTTAAATTCTGCTTCCTTTCAGTAAGCCAATTGTGCAGCAAGTGACTAAAGCAATGACAGGACCAAGAAGCAGAATGAGGAAGCATTTTTTTTCAGTATCCATACTGAAGCAGCACAACCAAGAGTACAAGTAAGGAAAGACAAACTTAATGGTTTTTCACTGAATAGAGAAATAGCCCTGTCCTGCCATATGACAGGCTCTGGAGGGATTTCAGAACACAGAAAAGCACCTCTGAAAGCTTTGAAGACAGCCAAAGGTGAAAAGCATTGCCTATGGTTCTAGCCTAGATGAAGTCCCAATTTGGTGTTCAAAACAATTCTTGTTGTTTTTCTGATTTAGGTATTTATTATTGATTACTTTTCCACTATGGACCTTAAAAAACCCCAACCATAAATAATAAAACAAGCTCTGAAGTATCTGGAGTGATCTATAAAAATTGGAATGCAGACACTGCAGCTTTCTGCAGATCATTATGGTAACCCTGTAATCACTGCCAAGGGCTTTAGAGTCTATAATTTGAGAAAGCAACCCCAATTCTGCTTTTTCACTTCTAGTCTGTGAGAGACAAGGTTTACACTTGAAGTGCCCATAAGAAGCAGCTTAGAAATCAAGCTTCTTGCAAGCAGGTGCCATTTCCCAGTTGTGGAGTCCATGCTTCTACTATGGGCACATGAGCTGAAAAACTGCAAGTCACTGCTCTTAATGAAAAACACTTGAGTCCAGTACTTAATCCCATTAAGCCCATAAACTGGAAACTGGATGAAAAAGCTCGATGCCATTTAAATTATATGAGAGAACACATACTACATAAACAGAAAATTGTGTAAGAAGGGAGCTGTGCTTACTTGAATTGAGAAGAATCCACTATCATCCATATTAACAGAAGGCTGCTGCTTGATGTGAGGTTGGGAGGGAGAAAAGGGAAAATAGTGTAAACATAGAAGGTCAAAAATAATAGAGTATTGGAAATAAATGTAACTGCACATTCTTAAAGCAACAACTTGTTATGTCCTTGTCTGTAAAGCTGATTACAATGCCAAAACTCAAACCTTTAATTTAAAAATACTCAATTCTTAAGAGGCAGACAGGCAGTGGAACTTCTGTTCCCAGCTGACATTGGCTTACAAAAATAAAAGGCAAATCACTGATCCTTGCCATGTCTGACCTTCCTAAGATGAATGTAGCTTTGTGGTAAAGCTGTACCAGTAACAAATGACAAATCTAAGATGCATGAATAAAAAGGCCTATAAAGAACTTTTAGCACAAGAAAATTAACCTTGTCTAGCTATGCAAGACTAGCAGGTCTGTGCCAGACAGCATCACATTTCAGGTAAATATCAAGCAACCTCAAACGAAAATGATTTTACCTGTAAAAATGTTCTATATTCTTCGCTAGATACTCCTCCCTCTGCCATTCTCATCCTTTCTTCCTCATCCAACTGCTGGGCAATAGAGGACAACTCAACAGGACTAAAGTATTCCCCTTGCAGCAAATTATTCAGACAGTGCTGAGCACACAAGGAGCCTTCTTGCTAATATTGGGAGAGAAAAAAATACCAAAGACAACGAAAAATCAGGTTAACATGAACCTTGTAAAGCAGCTCAACCATTTTGTTCTGGCAAAGTTCTTGCCCTCCCCACTCACTCAGAATACCACGGACTCTTTGAATGTATTACACTGCAAGCTATAGAACACAACCAACTTGATGGGAAAAAAAACCCAGCATGCATACTACTTTATTTCCTTTAAGGAAATAAATTTAATGTAAAAAAATGTTTTTGAAAACAACATAAATTGCCCATGACCCAACCAGATCACACAGGGACTGCAACCACCAGGACAATGGATTCTGTCCCCTTCCAAATCACTACCAGCGAAAATGAAACACCTTAGGTCTCTATTTCCCAGTAACAAATGTCTTCTGTTTACAGACACTCATTCTTTTTTAATTTTTCTTCCCTGACAGGTGTAGCTATTGACAATCTGCTCTCCAAATTACTGCTGAGAAAGTGATTAAGATCTGGAGAAGCAGTAAAGCTCATCTTCCACATAAAATTTACAGATAGGATCTAGGTAAAAGAAGTTAGTATCACTAGTTCTAGAATCCTGATGACAGTGATGAGGGGACAAGAAAAAATTATTGAATTCAGCATATTAACCAATGAAAATATATTTTCTCAATAGACCATTTAAACAAAAAAATGCTTCAAATACTTTGTTACATATCCAGTGCATTGGACACAATAGAAATGTAATGTAACATTTTTAGACCATCAACACAAATTTAAAATAAGCCAATTATCAATGTGAGTCATAATTTTGTAGTACAAAATAAAAAATATCTCATCTGAATGAATGCATGTCAGGCTCCATCATTTTCACAGACAAAATACTGCTACATTAAAAAAAACTAACACAAACCAGCCAAATTGCTGTTTCCCATGAAAAGCAACTTCTTTTTTTACAAATAACTAAACTCTAAGTGCAAGACAAGTAACATCAGTTTTAAAATCCTCCTTTTCCTTTTTGTTTTAATCAGTCTTCACTGTTATTTACATTAAGAACTCTAATGTGCATGCTCTCTACTAAAAACAAAACTAAAACCCCTCAGCAGGAATACAGAGCCCCCCCTTCCTCCCCTCATGCCAGACCCAGAGAAAGCAAGAACACAAGATTATGCCTTTGAAGAATATTCTTTAAACTTGTAGGAAAGCTCCAGACACATCCTACACAGAGCCCTCCCACAATGGGAAGTTCCCTTTACTCCAGATCACAGAATCCTCCTCAGGCTTCAGCACTCAATTGAGGAATGAGTTATTAAACCTGGACTGGCTGTACAGAAACAGCTCCCACCCCTCCTGCAAGGGGAGACTCAACACTGAGCACCAGCTCCTGTCCCTTCAGCACCAATTCCCTCCTGCTGGGCACAGGACAAAACCTGCTCAACAATCTCCACTTGAACTACATGAAACTGATTCAGAAACAGAGAGATAATAAAATACCTCTGGAAATTAGTTGTATTACAGGTTTACATCTTAATTCCACTAAAAGGGCCCTTCTGTAATTATACAGTTTTGAAAGTAATATATGTTAATTTTTGTATGCAAAATTAATACATATTAATTCATACATTAATTAATACATATTAAGTGCAAAATGCAGAACACGGATTTTACAGACACCAACTTCCATTGTTTTGTGCAAAGAACATTACATCTTCCCACAATCTGAAATCCCCTCACTGAAACCTCTCCTGATAAAAACTGCTGCCCTCCTTCCAGTCTTTTCCATCACTTGTATCTTATCAAACTCCTAAGATGGGGGCTCCTGAAGGACCATCCTTACATGTCACTTACTACAACCACCATTTCCCTCTTAAAAATGACACACTGCTTAGTTTTTTACTTCATTTTGTTAAGCTTTCTTTATAAATACCACATTTCTCATGCCTTTTTATCCGAAGTGTGCAAATTCGGATGTGCTTGTGCATTCAGCACTTCAAAATATTTTGACAGCACTTAATGGTGGGAAAAAGATCCCTTAAGAAAAAAATAGAGATTCAGTTACCTTTTCCTTAGAATAATAACAGGATAAAAACGTTATGGGTTTCAATTTAAAACAGGAATTCAGGTGGAACCTTTTAACTGGGTTACTAACCAGGGAGTAGTCATGTTTCACATGCGAGAGGCCCAAGGCTGTACCCTCCTCCTTCCCCAAAACCTGTAGCAACTAAAAACTACCATCACCTTGTAACTTTGAATGCATTATGCTCTGTCACTTCAGTTTCAGCAGAGCTTTCTTAAGCTAGAAAGCAACTTAAGTAATTAAAAAAAAAGTATCTTTTCATTATGTGATAAGCAAGACCAGATGAGAAAAAGCTACAATTCTCTTCAGCTCTTTTCAAATCTAGACTGAAACTCAAGGTCACGGCAGTAGAGGCCGTAACAGCTGAAATTCAACACTCGTCCTCTCAACAGCAGCTGCTTAACAACACAACACTTGCCAAATTCTGCAACCCCAGTCTAGTCTGAATGATCACGCCTCGGTTTCCGTGTACTTCAGAACAGTAATTTAGTTTTTTTAAGGAAGTTATACAGCTTTATTGCTTAATATCGTAAGTAAAGCAGCCACTAAACACGAGAACAACGCAAGAGAATTATTGTAAAATCAACACAATCACGCTGAAGAGACACTGGCAAGATACATTTAAACAAAAAAAGCTCATATTCGGGAACCTGGATAAATCACAGCAGCTCCCAGAAACATTTCTCCTCCAAAACAGTGAATACTGTTCATCAGCACACAGCAGCACAGTGTATGAGCCCGGATGTGTTTAACAGCTCTCCCTGCACCCCCTGCCCCAGGCCGGGCTGGGTGAGGAGACGGGTCTGAGCACAGACACGGACGAGCCGCTGTTCACCGTCGGAGCCGCTCTCAGCGGGGCTCTCCCGCACGAAGCCGCCCCAGCCCCTGCCCGGGGTCCGTTGCAGCCCCCAGCGCAGGCCCTGCCGAAGGGGCCGCGAGGCTCAGCCCTGACTCGCTCTGGCCCGCAGCGAGCACATTCCCTGTCCCCGCAGGGCCAATCCCACTGGGACGGGACACGGGCACGGCCGGGCCCGGCTCTGCCCCGAGCGGAGGGGACGCGCCGCTGCCGCCGGGAGGTGCCGGGCAGGGGCAGCGCGGCCCAAGCGCAGCCCCACGGCCAGCGCCGTACCGGGAAGGCCAGCCCCGGCCCAGCCGCTCCCCCGCCTCCCGGGCCGGGCGGTGCCGCTCCCATTCCCGGTCCCGGACTCACCCGCTCATGGAAGATCGACTCCATGTTTGGGCTCGCGGCCCTCGGCCCCCGCCCCACGTGACCCGCCCCGCGCAGCTCAGTGGCGCCCCCTGGCGGCGGGAGGCCGTTCCCGCAGGGATTCCCAAAGGAATTGCGGCCCCTCCCGGATCCCGCCCCTCGCGCCTTCCCGGCCCCGTCCCAAAGCCACGGCACCCACCCGCTGCTGCTCCAAATCAGCCTACACAAGAAATCGGGAATTAAACCTGTCCAGGTGGAATTAACGAACCCCAAGCAACTGTCGTGCACTCCGGGCCTGTGGATACCATTCCTCTGAAGGGTAGTTCACAAACCAGCTGTGAACACAAGGATTCCACACTACACAGATAAATAATAACATAAATTATTTTTGCATAGTTTTTCTTTATTACATAATTCTTCCTTCCAGAGTACAGACCAAAGTTTTCTCAACACTAAGGGATAATGGAATTCCCGGACACAGATTAATCATGTAATTAAATCAATGTCAAAGAGTAACATTGGAAATTAAACTGGCACTGAAGAACTGCAGGTGTCCTTTTCTGTAGTATGCTGAGGGTAAAAACCATAATCCTATTCTTTCAACACATAAGATCATGAATCAAACAAAAATATCTTCCATTTCCTTGGCAGCTTTTATTTCCATGTCACTTCTTCACCAGGCTTTAACTCCCTGTGCAGAAAGTAAAAAAACAGAGGGAAAAGACTAAAATTAGGATTTTTGTTTTAGAATAATTAATAAATGCAAGTAATCATTCTAAAATACCTTGAAATTTATGTATAAATTTAACTTTCCTTGCAATTGCTGTCAGTTAACAATCTTTCAATACTGATAAACTTCCTTATTTCTTCCTAAAGCTTCAACAGATTGAGTCCTCTTATTTCCATTCATTTAAATGGCAGCACAGAACAGCTGAGCTCCAAGGTGTTGGCAGGCCTTTAACAGGATCTCTAATGGAAAACTGTACTTCTTTTAAATACAACAATTCATTGTTTTTGTGGTAAGAGAACCAGGTGTGAAAGCAGAGGGTTTCAGCAAGATGCTGAAACAGCTGCCCAACTTCACCACCAACTGCAGTAAGAGCAGTGCTGATGTACCAGGGGGTGAGTTATGTCCTAAGCTTTCTTACTCAAAAATGTAGGTGAGACCAGAGTTGGAAAAAAAAAACTGCCTGAAAATTGAGAGTAATTATTCCATGCTATGAAATATGATCTTTTTTTCTTGTTTTGTTAACCCTGTTCTTTAATACAGAATTAAAACTGACACAGATGAGGCAATGCCTGAAGTCCTCTAATCTAAATTCTCCCTGAGAAGTCACAGCCAGCAAACCCAAACTCATCAGTGTTTATAATCACATCATTCTATGAAGATGAACAAGTTGCCAACACATGTTAATTTTCAAAAACTTAGTTATTACTTTTAAATAACACAAATTTATAAAAGTAGTTAAAAAGTGCTATGGTAATTTTAAGACAGAAAACTAAAATTCAAATCCTGTGTTTCCTACTGAAGTTCTAGAGAGAGAAAACAATGTTTTACACATTTCATGACTAAGAACTTGACAGCAGTTAATGATCCTTTCTTTTATGACAGAGTTGGCTCCTGAAAGACCCAATTTTCAGAGGGCATTAGTGACCTAAAAAGACTTCATGAATGCCTGATGAAATTCTTATGCATTTCTTCCCTTTAATATTTTGACTCCAATTTTTAAAACTTAAGACAATGGTATATAATTTAAAACAATACTTAAAACTCTCAGAAGGGACAGGGAAACACTTTCCAAAAAAACATATATATATATAAAAATATTTAAGAGGCATCATAAAGCAGACCTTCTATATAATAAGCTCTTGTTTCTGAAGGCTGACAGCTTTTCATCATTCCATCTGTCAAGATAGCATCCAATCACAAATCCTAAGGGAACAAAGATGTGAACCCAGTGTTCACGCAGAGCCTGGGGCAAATTCACCATGGCTGCTGAAAGGAAAGCAAAACAGGGAAGAGTTACTGACAACTCTGCACGTGGAAATTGTTGCATTTCTGGCACCTTTACTCTCGTGATTCTACAACCACAAACACTTCCCACAAGACATGGGCAGATGTCAGACCCACACCTGGGTTTCTTGGAAATAATCCTAACTCTTCACCCTGTGAAAGAAGATTTCATCCTAAAATGGGAGAAAAATAGAACATCTCTTTTAACAGATCCCTGGTGAAGTAGTTCAATTTTCACAGGTTCTAGAGGAATTTATCCATTGAAGCAATTCTACAGAAGTTTTCTGTTCTGCAAAACATTATAAATGCATTTATAATCTAAAGTCCTGTAGATGGACACTTTATTAGCTGCATCAAGGCTGAAAGACAAGCTGTACATTCAGCAGGGAGCTGATAGATAAGAAAGGACATTTTTAAAACCACAAAATCAAACTTGTTAGGGCTGGAAAGGATCTCTGGACATCGTCCAGTCCAACCAAGGCAGGGTCACCCAAGGCAGGTTACACAGGAACGTGTTCCAGGTGGATTTGGAATGTCTCCAGAGAGGGAGACTCCTGAACCTCCCCGGGCAGCTTGTTCCAGTGCTCTGCACCCTCAATCTAAACAAGATCTTTCTCATGTCGAGGTGNGCCGCTCCCGCCGGAGCCAGAGCGCCCCAAACCCCCGAGATCCCGCCGTTACCGAGCGCGCGCCCCGCCGGGACCCGCCGCGGCCACTCCAAGGGCACCGGGAACGGGAGAGACCACGGGCCGGGGGGCAGGGGGGGAGAACGCTCCTCCCCCCCGACGGGCCCGCGGTGGTGCCGCCCGAGATACTTCCGCCCGCCCGCCCCCTCCTCCCGCAAGATGGCGGCGGGCGCGGCGCGCGCCGGGCCCGGCTGAGGGCGGCAGGTACCGGCGCTTCCCCTCGGCCCCGCTCCCTCCGCCGCCGCCTCTGACTCTGCTTCGCCTGCCGGAGCAACGCCGTCCCCATCCTGAGGCACTCGCCCCGGCGGGCCAGGCCCGAGCCCCGTGCGGAGCCCCGGCTTCTGTGGCCGCCCGGGCAGGCCCTGGAGGGGTCGCGGTCCTGGAAGCGCCACCGTCAAGTGCCCCCATCCGGCCCCGGGGAGCTGCGTCTGGGGGTTTTACTTTACTTTCTATTTTTGTGTGCTTAGCTATGGTAAAAAAAAACCCAACAAAAAAACCCCCACACAAAACCCCACCCGTTTTCTAATAATAGAAGACCGACAATGGTCGAAAGTTAATACTTGAGGTTTTAATTGGTATCCAGTATTAACACGGCTACCCTGCATACTTTCAGGNAAACCACAAAATCAAACTTGTTAGGGCTGGAAAGGATCTCTGGACATCGTCCAGTCCAACCAAGGCAGGGTCACCCAAGGCAGGTTACACAGGAACGTGTTCCAGGTGGATTTGGAATGTCTCCAGAGAGGGAGACTCCTGAACCTCCCCGGGCAGCTTGTTCCAGTGCTCTGCACCCTCAATCTAAACAAGATCTTTCTCATGTCGAGGTGAAACTTGTTGTGTTTTAGTTTATGGCCATTGCTCCTCGTCCCGTCACTGGGCACCACGAAAAGTCTGGTACCATCCTCTCGGCACCCGCCTCTGCGATATTTACACGCATTAATGCGATCCCGCCTCAGCCCTCTCTCCTCCACACGGAACAGTCCCACCAGCCAAACCTTCCCAAGGTGTCCCAGGTAACGGACATCCCGGCACATCCCGGCGGTGTCCTGGGCCCGCGGGCTCCGCGGGCAGCTTGGGGCCCAGAGCCAAAGCCAGAGCCAGAGCCAGAGCCGGACCCCGAGCCGGACCCCAACCCCGACCCCAATCCCGGCCCCGGGGCCGCGGCTCCCACTCCGTGGGGGAGCGCCCGGAACCCACCNGTCTGGGGGTTTTACTTTACTTTCTATTTTTGTGTGCTTAGCTATGGTAAAAAAAAAACAACAAAAAAAACCCCACACAAAACCCCACCCGTTTTCTAATAATAGAAGACCGACAATGGTCGAAAGTTAATACTTGAGGCTTTAATTGGTATCCAGTATTAACACGGCTACCCTGCATACTTTCAGGAGTGTATGAAGTTAGATTTAAGTAAATAGACTTTTCTGTGTGCGTTAGTCAACGAGACGTTTTCTCTCCCCCTTCAGAGTAGTTCTTGTGGAGATTAAACTGTTGGAGAGGAAAATGACATCGATTATTAAATTGACAACACTCTCAGGGGTGCAGGAGGAATCTGCCCTTTGCTATCTGTTGCAAGTAGATGAATTTCGTTTTCTTTTGGACTGTGGCTGGGATGAGAACTTTTCTATGGACATTATTGATTCTCTGAGGAAGTAAGTAGTTCAGTTCATACACGGTTTTTTTAAGAGGTATTGTCCTGTCTTGAAAGGTTTCAAAATTCCTTGCAATGATATGTGTATGGTGTTGTGAAATCCTAAATTGTTCTCTTTTTTGGTTTGTTGGTTTATGTGAGGGGACTTACACAGCTGAAACCTTTCCAGGAAAAACTTTGGATTTTTTCTTGTCAGTCCAGTGACTTTCATGTATTGACTGTAATTCTTAAGCTGTTCTGCGTTTGTGTTGGCTTGGATGTTTTGGGTTTTTTCATAAATATGACACAGCAGAGTTTATGGGAGACTGCCTTTGATTCTGAAGTGATTTAGATGTTAAGTTTTAAGCGGAAGGAGCTTCAGTGTGTGTTGGCTGAATACAAACTGGTTCAACTCCGTTTCAGGTTGAACAGTCAGTCAGGAAAATGCCCTGACAAGGGGAAAAAATAACCTACAAACCAAAACCCGTTAGACTTTGATCCTGAACTTGTGCAGGTTTTACAGCAAGGAGCCGATGGCCAAGTTAGGGCTGAAACGTGGGAATTCATGAGAAAAACTAAGCTTTGTGGTGCTGGTTTTATAGATTCACTTTTCTTGCATTAACACTCTTGCAGTGTTTGAAGTCTTTTAATGGAGGGTTATTAGGTACTGAGGACAATTTAGAAAATTTTTCAAGTGTCTTCTCTGAGAAGCAATTAGATAAAATTCACTTTTTTGTGGCAGCCATCGAGAAGAATGTCTGTGCCCCAGTTACTGTGCAAGGGGACAAAAAGCTTTCAGCCTAACTTGAGTTGTCATTTGTTACATATGATTTATGCCCTCAAGTTTCTCAGTTATGATGCGTAGAAACTTTTTTGTCTGAGTTCTTATTTTATGCAACACTTAGCAAGAAAAAAAAATGCTGTTTTTAAAATTAATCAAACCCCCCAAATGATGTGCCACTTTTCTTAAATGGTACATTTGGCCTTTTCTGTTTCTAAAGAAATATATTTTTATTTGATCCTCATCCGTTTAAGAGTTGTTGTGTCTTTTTGTCCTGTTACTTGGTCTTTCTCATCAGAAGAAAAATTGTAGTCTGTTTTTAGCTGTATAAACAGCTTTCCTTGTCCCTCCTTTTTCAGGCATGTGCACCAGGTCGATGCTGTTCTTCTCTCTCATCCTGACCCCCTACACCTTGGTGCACTCCCATATGCAGTTGGAAAAATGGGGTTGAATTGTGCCATTTATGCAACTATTCCTGTATATAAAATGGGACAGATGTTCATGTATGATCTCTACCAGGTATGTTTAAGTTGGTACTTTCACACACAACAGCTCAGATGTAGTGGAGTGTTTGAATGCTCTGTACGTTGTGTTTGTTTCAGTCCCGCCACAACACCGAGGATTTCACACTCTTTACGTTGGATGATGTAGATGCGGCCTTTGATAAGATACAACAGCTGAAGTTTTCTCAGATTGTGAACTTGAAAGGTAAAATGTTGTCACCAAAGCCTCAAGAAATTACTCTTAGTGAAAGGCAACAGTCGTTAAGAGTTAAAGTAACTTTTTTAAAGGCAGTAAATTCTGAAATGTTTTGTATTTTGCAGCGCTGCATCAATTAGCCCTGTGTCAGTCTGTATCAGCTGAATGTTTGCCTCAGTAATTGCAGGTAGCAAGGGGTAGAATTTTCACTTGATGTGGCGAGGTCGTGTCAAAGCATGTTGGGAGACATTTGTTTCTCTGTTGTGTTTTTGTGACTTTTCTTGGAATTTGCTCATGCCTCACAAAAGCATTTCCTTATGTCTAGTGGTAGATACGTCAGAACTCTTCATGACCAGTAGCACAAAGGAATGCTTTCTAGAGCAGGAATATATTGCAGAAACGAAGTTACAGCAGGGGGGTGATTGAACAAGGAGGTCTTTGCTGACTGAGTCCTACTCAGTGCAGCTGATTGCCAAGAACTGTGGCAGCTGGAGAATCAGCAGCTTTTCACTTCTGTTGAATGTAAAGATCAGAATTAAATGGAAACCTTCTTCTTAAACAGGGCACATACAAGCTGACCACCAGCAGTTTGTCTTAGAAATGCAGTATCTCAGTTCATGAGTGGTGCTTGCCAAAGTACTTAACCTTGTTATTTGAAAAACAGAAGTAAGATGTTATCCCTGAAAGGGCCCTGCTGGCCCCTCTTCAGGATATTTATAGCAAGGTTATGTCTATGCTACCAATTTTTATATTTAAAGAGTAATTTTAGTGTGCAACTTCCTTTTTTTTTTTGAGAGTATTTGAAAAGACTCGATGGAGGCATTTAAGAAAATAATGTATGTTTAATTATTAATTATTACTGTGTCCTTCCTGAAGAGTCAGGGGGTAATAGTCATGGGTGGTCTAGTTTTAATCTGACAAAGGTACAGTCTGATATCAATGACAAGGAGCAAAAGTACATTAAAAAAATGCGTCAGGTGCTGAAAAGTTCTGTCATCCCTGACTGCGGCACATGAACACCTTTCCTTGTGTGTTTGTCATTCTGGAAAAATTCCCTTTTGTGTAGTTTATAAAAGTTTTTCTAAGTACCTCAACAGTGAATGATAGAGTAAACGTTCAGTGTTGCCCCAGAGAGAGATCTAGGCTCACCAGTGTACTTGCTTTCATGTGGTATGTTTGTTATGTAAGTGTTTAGGTCTGTAGTGTAATTGCAGCAGCTCTGCGGTGCCTCTGAGTATCAGTAGGAGGTGAAGAGCAGAAGTGATCTTTAGTTTCTTTAATCTAAAGGAAATAGAGAAATGAATGGCAAAAAATTTTGAAGTTACTGGTCAGATGACCAGGACATATTATGCTTTTTCGTACTTCAGTTGACATTTTTCTCAGCAATAATTTAGGCATTCAGTTGTTGGATGTTACTATCTCTTGTTCAGAGTAATGAATTTTAATACGTGTAATGTACCTAAAATACTGAAAATTTTTGTAGGCAAAGGACATGGTTTGTCCATCACACCGTTGCCAGCTGGTCACATGATAGGAGGCACAATTTGGAAGATTGTCAAGGATGGAGAGGAAGAAATTGTTTATGCAGTTGATTTCAACCACAAGAGGGAGATGTAAGTTCAAGGTAGCAGTTTCTTACGTGTTGTGTTAGGTGTGCATCCTTTAGTGTGTGATGAAGAGGTATGGAAGCAGAAGTGCATTGGCAGTTCTAATAAAATCACTAATTTCACTTGCATCCAGATTAATTGGTTTGAAAAAAGCATTAGCTCTGAGTTTATTCATTCCAGTCATTTTTATTTATTTGTAAGTTTGAAGCAGGAAGCATTCAGCAGCTGAGGAGTTTGATTTCTTTACATGCAGATATCTGGAAGCTAGCTGTCTTATATTGTCTCGTAAAATAGAAATGCAAAAAGTGAGATTTTTGCCTTTTTTCCACAGCCATCTGAACGGATGTTCCTTGGAAATGTTGAGCAGGCCTTCATTGCTTATTACAGATTCATTTAATGCTACTTACGTACAACCCAGGAGGAAGCAAAGGGATGAACAGCTGCTGAGTATGTACTGCTGGAGCTTGAAAAGTAGCAGTAATGTGATCTATTAGTAAATTATTTTTCTATGAGAAGTTAATCAGTATCTAAACTAAGAACCCTTATTAAAATTCTAACAAATTTTGAATTACTCTTTTCTGTTGGTACTGATCCTGTGAGTTAAATGACTTTCTAAAAACAATGAACTATGTTTGAAAGCAGTGTATTTTACCCAGTGTTGGTAAATCTCTTCAGGGATTTTTAAATTGCATTCTTCAGCACATTCTTTTTTAAAACGGCATTTTATTGTTGGTTTTTAATTAAAAAAAGTTTCAAAGCAGTGAGACTTTCAGAGCTACAGAGAAAACTCCAACTGCCTTTAATTTTAGTGGAAATGTGAATTTGGATGTCTTTTGAAGTTCAATTTATTTCTGCGTTCAGTATGCTTTTGATTATGATTGCTAGTGTGATATAACTAACAAAAAAGGGCCAAGCCACACCACAAACATTCTAACTTTGGTTCAAAGTTATAAGTAGGCTTTTGTTTTGTTTTTAATTCTTCTCAGCTAACGTTTTGGAGACCTTACGAGGTGATGGAAATGTATTAATAGCCGTGGATACAGCAGGCAGAGTTCTGGAACTTGCTCAGCTTCTTGATCAAATCTGGAGAACAAAAGATGCAGGATTAGGAGTCTACTCTCTAGCACTTTTGAATAATGTCAGCTACAATGTAGTGGAATTCTCTAAGTCACAGGTTTGTTTTGATTTTAAAATGCAACTATGAAGAGGAATGGAACATGTATGCAAAAGCTTTTCTCTTTAACTGTAAAAAGTGGCAAAATACTGGGGGAGTGTCCTTATTCTGTGATGATATTTGTCTCAACTCTTTCAGTCAAGTAACAGAATTCAGTTATGGCTGTGAGCATGTCTTGATACTCATTTCTCTTTTTATCACAAGACTCTTAGCACAGTCTATAGCTGTTAAAAAGGAGGACTTAAAGTGTTTCTTTTGATGTTGTGTTATTTCTACACTTACTGAGAAACATTAGTGTAATCGTGGGCATATTGCATCCTGTACTCCTCATGGGGTTTGTACATTACTGTAGAGCTTGTGTTCGTATGGATAACTTTTTCCCAATACATTTTTTAGGTTGAGTGGATGAGTGACAAGTTGATGAGGTGCTTTGAAGACAAAAGAAACAACCCTTTTCAGTTCCGCCATCTCTCCTTATGTCACAGTCTGTCTGATCTGGCTCGAGTGCCTAGTCCAAAAGTTGTTCTTGCCAGTCAGCCTGACTTGGAGTGTGGGTTTTCTAGAGATCTTTTCATTCAATGGTGCCAGGATTCCAAGAACTCTATAATTTTAACTTACCGCACTACGCCTGGAACATTGGCACGATTCCTCATTGATAATCCTTCTGAAAAAGTGATAGATATTGAGGTAAGAATTGTCTCTGTATCTCAAAATTTTTTATTGTGGCCCATCTGGGGGAATATGGGCAAAAGTTTCCTTTTTGATCTTCTGAAAATGCTTTTAGTGATGATCTAGTGATCTGAAGTCGGTATGGTACAAATTTAGTCAATTAAAAATAGTCAATTAATAAAAATATGTCTCATATTGGGTACTTTTTGGTGGTGTGGCAAAATTAATACTTTGTAGAGCTGAGCATGAAGTTCCTTCTAGATGTTTGTCTTTAGGCAACACTTCCCTTTGTCTTTTTGTTACAATAGAAAAGGTCTGTTTGCAGTTGATGTACAGATCAATGTATACAAATGGATGAGTCTTGCTGGAGGATAGTCCCAGTTTGGGTGATGGGAGAATCAAGTCAAATTAGTATAATATATCCCAACAGGATTAGAAAGACAAGCAAACTCTAGAAATTAAAACACAATTGTTATTTATGCTTTCAAATTGTTTTCAATAATCGATATATCGATGTTTACTTCTCTCTGGTAAACACTGCTAATTTATGGGAGTCTCCTGTGATTGCAGTGATAATTTCAATCATGATGGTGCAGTCTTATTTTAGTTTTAGATTTGATTGGAAGTATTGAATTACAGTATCAGATTAGTACTAGAATTTTGTTTAATTCAAAGTGACCTATATTCTAATTAGCTTTTAAGAAAACAGGAAACAGAATTTACCATTGTTTTACCAGGTAGCATGACTTTGCCAGGTTCTTCTGGTTTGATGTAACTGATAGAAAAATTAAAACCCACTTCTCGTCTCAGAGTATTTGCCTTCACTTAGTAGAAGGGATTTGCAGAAGATGTTTTAATAACTTTCTGTACGGCTTAATTGATTTTAATATTTTTAGAAATTCTTTGCTGTTAATGTGGGCCCTACTGATGGATAATACCCCAATGTTGCGATACCAAGGTGCCACACATTTGCATAGTCTTGTCTTGTATGTGGCATTAAAGTTTTACTTGCCCCTAGTACCTAAGTAGAAATATTCTTAGCCAGCAGCATGTGAAAGTATTAAAATCATGTGAGCTACTCACAATAACATTAATTTTAATTCTCTCTGTAGTTAAGAAAACGTGTCAAGTTGGAAGGAAAAGAACTTGAAGATTACCTAGAAAAGGAGAAGCTAAAGAAGGAAGCAGCTAAGAAGTTAGAGCAGTCTAAAGAGTGAGTATATTTGCTGTTCTTGCATTCTGCTGCTGCAGTCAGAGTTGAGATTTCTGTGTGATCCTTCTGCTCCTTGTACTGTGTACAGGGGTAGATGAAGACAATGGGTTTGGTAGACTTGTCTGGGGCCACTGAGGAATTGGGAGTGGTTGTCTTTAATCTGTTGTTCTGATGAGTCTGCTTCATCTGCCATTTGACTGTGACTCTTAAATACATAAACTGCCCTTGTCCTTGGTTAATGTTGTGTCAGCTATTATCTTCTGGTCAATGTGTTTATATAATATGAAACCTGAATTTAAAAAGAAGTGCTGGGTTTGTTTGGAATGTCGTTTCAGGGCAGATATTGATTCCAGTGATGAGAGTGATGCTGAAGAGGATATTGATCAGCCAACTGTACATAAGACCAAACACGATTTAATGATGAAAGGTGAAGGGAGCCGGAAAGGAAGCTTCTTCAAACAGGCAAAGAAATCTTATCCAATGTTTCCAGCCCCTGAAGAAAGAATTAAATGGGATGAATATGGCGAGATTATCAAGTATGTGGTGACAATATATACTAACATGCAGTAGCTATGAAATAATTAAAAAACAGAAGTAATTAAAAACCAAAATCATCGTTTTGTCTCTTTTGCAGCACTGTTATATATTCTTCCAGCTGCTAAGTCTCACAGGAAGCATATGATAGGATTGAAGCTGCAGAGTGCTGATCCTTGACCTGTGTTCACACCTCTTAGGATGTATTTTCACTACAGGCTTTTTTTTAATCTTATAGAAGATTTAAAATTTCTTTTTATCAATTTTTTCTGGTTTAAATTACACATAATATTGATAAATCTATGAGGGGAAAAAATGCTGTTCAGCCTAGAAAGTTCTAGTGATTTGTCGTCTTTGCTTAAGGAATATTTGCTAGAAATTCTGGATTCGCTAGTGTCTCCCAAGTTATTAAAAAGTTCTTTTTTAAGACAGGAAGGTGATACTTCCCAAATGAGCTCTGTTCAAGTATGAAAATAGTGAAAGCAAATGTAATAAAATTGTTGGCAATAACAGTTACAAAAAAATCCCAGTAGTAATAGCATTGTTTGTTATTGTTAGGTAGTGCCTTGGTTTTACTCTAAGACTATTAAAAGCCAAATACCTTTTATTCTTTAGACCTGAGGATTTTCTAGTTCCAGAACTTCAAGCAACAGAAGAAGAAAAAAGCAAGTTAGAGTCTGGTTTGACAAATGGAGAGGAGCCTATGGACCAGGATTTGTCAGATGTTCCCACCAAATGTATTTCTGCAACAGAATCCATGGAAATTAAGTGAGTGACTTCGTTCTTGTTAGTTCTGCTAGAATAGTGGCATGGGTATGGTGTGAACTGGGTAAAAGGATAGTTTTGATTTAAGAAAGTGGAAAAGGACTTGCTTGTTATTTCTCTTTTTCCCTGAGCTAAGTTGTTTACTAGTATTTCTGGAAGCACAGGACAGAGTCTTATGGTTCTCCACTCATAAGAAATTTGGTTTGTTCCCTGTGTGATGGAGACAACTGGAAGATACAGAACAAAGGATAAAATACATTGAAGTATCTATGCTAACATACTGTCGTGTTAGAAGAATAACAT
>VYZS01009923.1:5628-33292 GCA_013400695.1 Neodrepanis coruscans | reverse complement strand
GGAAAAAAAAAAAAAAACCCAAACAGGAAAAGAAAAAACCTTTTCCCGAATATTTAAAAAAAAAAAAAAAAAAAAAAAAAGGCAAACCAAGCAGTTTTGCATGGAAAAATGGTTTCATTTACCATTAAAACTGTTCACCTACAAGAGTCAGAATGGAATATTTCTTTACATACACATGCACACACACATCTACTGCTTTGTTTAAGGTGAAGCAGTTTTTTAATCATTATTTTACATGTAATTATGATTCTGTTTCATGATGAAACCAAATCCCTGTTTCCACTGGATGAGGATTCCCTGTTCAGCAGTTCTGCTCCATACTGTTACTGTATAACCAGTTATAGAACTGTGGTGAGAGGAACGAAACATATAAGTGCATAGATGAAAGCTAAAACACTATGGCTGAGATTAAGAAAGGAAACAGGTGACTGCAGTACATCTCATACATGAAAACAGATTAAATGAATGAATCAAGAACAGGAAATAGGAACTGATCTTAATTAATTCAAATCCAAGACAGATTTGGCAGTATGGCTCTGTAGAACATGTGTACTGAGCTCAGGAAGCTGCCTAAACACACACTGAAATAAAAGTCCAGAAGGATCCTGTCTTTATAAAGTACAACTATTTATTACTTTTCATATTAAATCCATCCAGACCAGGGACCCAGAACCACTTTTAACAGCCCCAGCAGTGCCTCTTGGAGAGCTGCACTGGCTGCAGTAGCTGGCAGCTGCCCAGGCAGATGAGTGGAAACTAGGCATTGCAAAAAGAGGCATTTTTAAAGGAGTTTGTATAGACATTGGGAGAAACCAGCAGAAATCAGAACTGTCTTAATTTAATGTCAGTATCTAACATCCCACAAATGTGGGACATGGTGCTAGGGCTCTGCTCCCTCCTGAAAAGACAAAGGTTATGAGAGTGAAAGTTGGCAGCATTAATTTACCATTCTCTTTTTTCCCTTAGGACAGATTTGCTAAACGATGCACCATGATTATATGGGTTTTTTTTAATCCCACTGAATTTAAATCAACGCTCTTCACGGGAGATTTTGGACCCATGACTTCACATATTGGTGAAACCAGATATAGAAGTACATGTACCACTGAACTGAACAAAAGCCGAGCTAATTCAGGGAGATGTTCTGTGTTTGATCAAGACTTCAAGGAAGAAAATTTTTAGCTACTCTAGTCACTGCTTAGCAGAGAGAGAACCTGAATGGGAAACTCACAGATAGTTACCAGTCTAGAGGCCAGCAATCCCCTTTTGCAAAAGTAAATTGTGGAGAAAAAAACCCCCAATGAGTCCAACACAGAATTAAAAGTTTTAGAATTTTCCTCTGCTGCAAAATGTAACTGGTCTTGAGAATGTTTTGTTGGTCTTGAGAATGTTTTGTTGTCACTTAAGAGTGCTAAACAACTTAATTTCTCTCAGAAACAGGAAACACAACTTGTTTTTGTATCTCTTCACCCCTAACCACAAAGGCAAAAGGTACTGCTAGCTCAAGCAACTTTTAAACCTCATTCTGACTCATCCTCCTCCCTGCATGGCAGGCACTTTTCTCATTGGAAGACACATTCACACAGCAGACCAGATGCCTGAACTTTGTAAAGTGAACTCATTCTTAGCTCCCTTTTTATCTGCCCACTCCAGCCCCTGCCAAGCCCCTGTCAAGGGCTGGGCCATTTCTGGCCACATGAACCACCTGACCCAGCTTCAATAAGCAGGGTGGACTAAGCCATGTGCAGCCCCTCAGCCAGGAAGCATGACAGCTCTGTGGGAGCAAGGGGTTGTATTCCTACAGATGGAAGAGACCCTCCCACAGCTCTGATGATGAGGCTGTTCTACAAATCTAATATAATCTAGCTCTCCATGCTTCAGGAAAAGCTGAGGTGCTACATGTGTGCATTCCTGTGTCCCAAGCACCTTCTGCTGATGTGGCCACTCCACTGCTCTGGGGCCCAGCACAGTGCCCAGTGCAGCTGGGCAGGGAGCCAGGTACCCCCTTCCCAGGCTGAAGCATACTGCATCCAGGTTCCAGGTTCCAAAGTATAGGTGCTAAATCAATTGAGAGCTTCGCAGATTTTGAGTTTGCTGGGACATGGTGCTTTTTTGGATTTCAAAGCTGGGTTAATTGGCAAAAGAGCATCTCCAGAACTTGCTCTTCAAGCCAGACCCAAAACTCATTGCAATGACCACAAGAACCCCCCAAACACCAAAGGCCTTCATTTAGGATCTGATTATCTGTTCTCTCCAGTTAAGTGTGACTATTAGATCACTGAAAAACAAAGAGTCAAAACAAAATCACCAGAGTACAATTTACAGGAAAGCTAAACATCAGATTGCCAACATAGTTTTTTCTTTTTGGCACTGAATGAGTGTAAACTTCAGCTGCAATGACAGGCAAACAAATACTCATGCTAAGCTTAAGAGAAGCATCCTCACTAATTCTGCACGGTTTGATATAGTAAGATTGGTAAGGGATATGATGCAACACAGATGAGCTCAACAAAACCCAGGTTCTGAACTTCTTCCCACAGGAGCCTCCCCAGTTTAGGTTTGAAGATTCATCCCATCTTGGAAAAGGCTATTATTCTAATTTCCTTGGCATTATCAACCTTTCTGATGGAGCCTGAACAGCATTACTAATTGGAATGACAACATGGCTTAACTAAAACAGAGCCTTTCCTACTTGAAGTCAGAGCTTGCTTTGCCTTTCACTTTAAAGAAATGAGATCTTAAATTCTCTGCTGACAGAGATTGGGTGTTGTCCTACTCAGATTAGAGAGAGAATATTTACCAGATTTAAGGTATCTTGGGAGATAGCGATTCAGAGTAAACAAAGCCATTCTTTTATAAAATTAAACAAGAGTCCAAAGAGGGGAGCAATAGGTCAGGATATACTTCACATAAAATTCACTAAATGAACTAAATAACATCTTAATCAAGCAAACAAGTTCAATAAATGTTCCACCAAAGTTAAAGGGTACTTCTGGTATAAGGCACAGCAGGTAGGATTCACAGGAGGACAGGAGGCCTAAGTTAGCCAAAGGCTGGTTTCCTAGTGGAGACTGTCCTTCTAAAGCAGGTCCTCTGGCAGTGCCCACTACACATGGGGGCTGCATCTGCCTGGCCTGAACTTGCTGGAAGGGCTGGCTGCTACCCAAGGGCCAGTTCAGCCCTCCCTTGCCAACAGCCATTCCTGTAGGATCCAGTAAACATGCAGCTGCACAGTGAGTTGGCCCAGCTCACTGATTAGATACAAAATTAAATGACCAAAATAAACAACCTTTTTTGTTTTTCTTTTAAAAAGTAGTTTTCTAACTCTCCCAGGGGTTGCCTGAACAAGGTGGGGTCAGAATGCAGTGGGAAAAACAGAGAGCCAGAGCAGGACTGCCCATTTCACAGCCAACCCACAACCCTGGGGAATGTATTTGGAGTAACATACAACTGAGACTAAGCCACCTACGAGTATGATGAACTGAGATGGAGTGAAAAGCAAACCAGCTGATACTAAACAAGTGACAGAACAAGCAAGTAAAATGATCAAGCCTAATGATTAGGACAAAGAAAAAGAGACCAGTGCCTAAGCTTTTTTCCAACACTGTAAATTAATACCCTACACACACACAACTGACTGAACAATCCTGCCCACGTTCATTCTTTCCATAGCGTAAGAAGAAAGAGGAATTAATCACCTGGGGATCCATCATCTAAATTAAATGCAGTGGAATTGATGTGATATCTGTGGAGTCCAACATACCCTCTGGGTGCAGCATTTTTTGTAGGTGTGATTTTTATAAGTATTTGCAAGAATCAAGGGACACTTTAGAAATAAATACATTTTTCTTGAAATGAAATATTGCTTAACCACATGTATTCTGCAAATACATATACTTTAATATTTAACATACAGTTGGAAAAAGAACTAGAAATCAAACTTCCCCACTCCTGGATTTGTGCCCTAGCAAGCAAGCTGTAAGATCACAGCTCATCTAATGAATATTTCTGTACTAAAAGCAAGGCAAAAACAATTTTGTAAGTAAGGAGTCAGAGACCACCAGCCCAGAACAGCACACAGGTTTATGGCTCTAGCGCTCTCTTGAGAAAGAAAAGTGGCAAATTCAGAGCTTGACTCTTCACATCTGTCTAACAGCTATAGACAAAACCTAGAAAGAATAAGAAGGGTGGAAAAAAGGCATGGCAGTGTATTCCTCTGCATATTTTTTTAAGTGGTCCTGATCATCTGTATGTAATATAAAAGCAGTTGGGCTCTCCAAGAACTTGTCAAGGAACACCTTGCTTTTGGATGCCTGGACAGCTTGGTCACCTAACTAACCAACACTGTAAAAACTAAAGGCACATCAAGCAGCAGACTTCAGTGCATTCAGCGAATATCACTGGGGAAAACCTGAGCCTGAACAGATCACAGATGGAGGGTTAGGACTGTAAGGATCCGGGTGCTCACAGGAGAAGGCACTTGACAGCTGTGGCCAAGCAGACATCCCTTGGGATCTAGCTTCCTGCACAATTACAGTGGCACTAACAGGAAGTGTTCAATGTAGACACGGCCACGGTATCAACCTTTCTACTCTTATCTAGAGAAATGCATCATGAGACACTCAGCATGTGTCCCCATCACAGGAAAGTTACACCACTTTAAACTCATATTTCATTCAGACTGCTGGTTAATAACCAGAGTGATCTGAAACACCCAGGAATCCACCTTTATGGTCTGCAGTGAAAAAGTACACCATGAGCAGGACAATTTGAAACTGCATACAATCATTATTGCTGCTTTAGGAGTTCTCTTAGACACAGCAGCATAAAACTTCAGTAAATATATTTTCTGATGCTAATTTCATCCCATACAAAAGGGAAACTGTCTAGCTATAGTTACAACTTCCTTCTGAATTTTGACTAAACCACATGTAGCTCCCTGAAGTGTTCCTAGAGAAGGTGATCTAATTAGCTATTGCTGGCCTACGACAATCCTTAGCTGTTGATTCAACAGAATATTTGGATTTTACAAGGACATTTTCATACAGCATTACCAGTTTTAAACCATTCTAAGTGCAATTTAATCTCGGACCTAATTTATATGAAGATTTAATTGAAAACAGTTAATAGTTTTTCTACCTGCCTTCATTTCTCAAAGACTGTCACGACAGAATATACAGACACACGCGGCCGCCCTGCCCGTCCCCGCCGCCCCCTCTCCGCAGCCCTCGGGCGGGTCTACACTCGCCGTCCGTGCCCGTTCCCGTTCCTGTTCCCGTTTCCCCGGCCCGGTACCTGCTGGGAGGACGCCCGGCCGCCTCTCTGCCCGCTCGCAGCTGCCGCCGGCCGCCTCCTGCCCGCCGTTGCTCCTGCGGGACGGCGCTGCCCTGCCTTGCCCCGGGGCTTTGCCCCCGCTGCCTTCCCTTTCCCTCCTCCCGCCTTGGCAGCCGGGCAGTGCCGGCCCCTCAGGTGCGCTGTCACAGCGCTTACTCACCGATCCCTATCGCCGAGGGGGAGTTTCCCCGCCGGCTTGGGACTCTCCCGCCTCACCAGAGCTGCTCACTGGGGCAGCCGTCTCTCCAAATGGCTGCCAGTGGCTCTTGGTTGCCGCTTGCTGGGCCACGACACCTGCGAAGTCTGTGCCAAAGGTGCCCCTTGCTTTGCTAGAAGTACAACCAGGGGTCTGTTTTAGCGAGAAAAAGCGAGTTTTCCATGTTTTACAATGCTCTTACAAAACGGCATGTCTAGTTGGAATATGGATTCCTGTCAAGTTAGGCTTTACATGGGCACATGAGAAAGCCTCTGCCACAAGAGTGCATAGTCTGCAGGGTAATCTAGGGATCACACACAGTGGATTGGTTCGGAAATTTCAGCAGGAAGTTCTGGTTTGGGAATTTCCTTGCAGGAAAGAAAAGTTCTGTGAGACTCAAGGTGATCTCCTCTCGATTACAGTTTTTGATAACGAGAAGTTCTAAAATATCCCAGGAGGCAAATATGAGAAAGAGGTAGAGCTGCATTAGTAGGAATGCTGTTTACACTCTGAGAGCATTACTATTTCCAGTCAGTTTTGTACAGTCACTGTAATAGCTCTTGATTTGCAGTCTTTGGTGGATTTCGCATCCACCAAGACTATAATTTTTCTATTACGATATTTTTCATTTTAAATTTAATAGCATCACAGACCTGCTGCTAACTAGAATTTCGTGCCTGTTGTCATGAAGTGTAACTCAGCTACTTCGAGCTCCACAGCCATTGCAAAGAGATACCCGCTGCCAAAAGCACAGATTCATAGTTTTTTAGCTAACAAAGTATCTCTGTTCATCTCTGCACAGAGCCAGTCGCAAATACTGGGTATCATGTAGCAGAGCAGCTCTGATTCCTAATAGAGCTCATGAGATTTTGTGTGGTCACTGCTTTAAAGAAATACCAGTAAACTGGTATGCTTCCAGAATTATCTGAGTCCTCCTGAGGTACACATTAAGCACACATTTCAAGGCATCTCACGGAATTAATTTACGTGGTTGAGCAGTTTTATTTTCACTGTTCAAAGAAGTGTGTTGTTTAACTACTGATAAGGTCCCTGTATGCAACTTACTGCTATCAAGTTACGTCAGCATTTTCGTCCTCAAGGGTTTTTCAGGCTCTCAGCGACTTCCAGTCCTGCCTGAGCTGCTCTCCAGCTGCTGGAATTGGCAGTGCAGTAGCAGCCAGCCTTTGGGACTGCAGGTTGCCTCTCTGATGAAGGAAAGGACATTAAGATTATATTTTTCACAAGGCAATTAGAAGAAAAAAACACTTTGCAATCCTACCTTCCTTCTTAATTAAGGCAAGGCCGTGCTCTGTAATATGAGGGGATCACTTCTCACATCACTGTGTGACAACCTGATCTTGTATGAAGGGGGAGATCATTACTGTGTCGTGATTTTTTTTTTAAGCTGGAATGCTGCAATGGAAAACAAACCTCCCCCCTCCCTTGGAAGATTTTGTTCCAAACAAAAACAAATCTAGTCTGAACATTAGCAGTGAAACCAATTTGCCTCTGTGCTTTGCTCCTCAGACCTCTCTGTCAGCTGCAAATATGATCTTCCTTCCCAGCCAGGCTCCTGGCAGCATCAGGAGTGCCCTATGCTCTCCTCTAGCACTTGCTAATCTTTCTGTAAGTAAACATCGCTTGAGAAACCTGGTGGTGTTCCTATACCTCATTGATGCCTGCTCTCAGCCCCTGTCTCCTCTGTGTCCATTGCAGGTTGCCATTGCAACCACTCATCCTCACTGGTTCCTGGTGCTCTGCAGCTGTTCTTGCTTCTCATGCTGCCTCCACCCAGGGCAGCCCGGTTACTAAGACTAAGCTAATAAACTGGGCTGTTTTTGGCTGGCTCTGCCAAACCACAGTGCTCTGAGCTCCAGAAATGCAGGCCTGAGATACTTGAGCAGACCCATGAAGGGCCAATAGAGGAGAATTTATTAGTCTGGGCTGTGCTTCACCTCTCGTATTCCCCAGCAAGGCCTGTCTCATTTGTTTTGAACCTCTGCACAGCAGACTTTTTCACTTCTTGCTGAGGCTGTTTCTGCTATTGGATTACAACTTGCCAGTGTTTTTGTTGGTGAAAGAGGAGTAGCCAGAAGACTGTAGAAAGTAGCTACAAGCAGGAGTGTGTATTATCATCTCTGGGCCTCAAACCTTTAGGAACTAGACCTGAAACAATAAAACCTGATGTATAAATACACAAATATCCTTGAGTAATTATTTACATTTGCAAAGACTTTCAAATAGATTAAAACCCTTTTTCTTCACTTTGTGCAAATACTCCAGTGACCAAAGTTTTCAACAGGAGTGCTGATGGAGACTGCAGCTTTGCGTAAATCCAGTCTGAATTCTCCCTTGTGATCCTTTACATCAGAAACCTGATCCCACCACTTGTGCACACTTAGTGAATCGTGCCAACTTCCATGTTAAAAATCAAGAGTTCAGAGGTTCAATCAATGTTTGCACAGAGCACACTGAAATCTTTCAAGCACAAAAGTGGAAAACATCATTACTTTGCAGTTCTTGCTTAGTTTATGAAGGATTGCATGCAATTAGCAGTTGATGATCGCAAATAGCTTCTCCAGCTCTGGTGAGAATCCTTCAGAGTAAGCAAGCATCTAACATTACTGCTTATGAAATATTTTTGTTTCAGAAACTAACATCAAGCGATGTACATATGATGTGAGTTAAAATCCAGTATATATTGCAGTAGCCAAATGATGAGGTCAGCTGTCAGGACCTAAAAGCCAGGGCGTTATCATGACAAGTCCAGCACACAGCCTACAATGTCTTATAGCCAAACTCCATGTGTAGCCACTAAATTAAGTTTTCTGAGGCAGAGGCTTTTTGAGAGAAAAAAAAAAGATTTCAGTGCAAGTGCAGATTACTTTTCAGATGAAGTCTTTAAGTGGTTAATACACCTTCATTACAAACAACTTCTGCAGCCAGAGGATTTTACTACCATTAAAGTTTTTGCAGCAGTAATCTTTATCCCCTGAGGTTTTGCTGGGAGAAACATGAAACTGTTTCCTCATCCTCTCTGTCCTGCTCTCAGCTGGAGCCTGTTTTTTTTTCCATTCTCATCATAACCTTTGGGTTTAGTGGACACCTTCCCTCTGCCACAGATGCTGGGTGGGGTTCACACTTCATTATAGAAAGATGCTATAATTCAATTCTTGAGTGTTATGTATTATTTTCTCCTTTTATCAAAGGAATGTTGAACATCACAGTTTCTTGACATAATCTGTTGTAATTCTGTCCACCATCTGAGAGTGTAGCCAGTTGCCTCCTCCCGCAGAGCTTCAGGACAGCTTTATTGCACAATGTCCAGCACCATTTAAAAATGTTGCTACAATGCCTAGAGGAGCAATTGCATGGAGATACTTTGCTGTTCAAATTAGACCCTCTCTTTATCTCACTCAGATTTGATGTACTGTGAATTTGAAAACAGATTCGCTGGCTTATTGTGTCTTGCCTTATGCTGTAAGGCATATTTTCTATGTACACACACATCATTAATACATTCTGATAATAGATCCCAGAAGGGCTCATCCTTCATGCATTAGAACACTTTGGTTCTGTCTCTCCACAGCTGTGTGAGCTGCAGCATTTGCTTCTGAGCCACATAGTGGTCTTAAATCTCATAAATGGTTGCCAGCCCCAAACTAGCCAAAGGCAAGAAGAGGTTCCAGGGCGGATAGTCATTGATGCACAAAGGTGGTGTTCTGGGCAGGCCATCAGCTTCAGCCTGGAGTGATGAACAGGAGTAACTCTGGGTGCATATTTATGCAGGAGCAAATGGTTCTGTTTCATCCTCAGAAGGCATTTCTTGTTGCTGCTAGTGTCTAGGAATCCAAAATGATGGATCTAGTCAATTCAGGAGAAATTATAAACCTTTATGTATAGATGAGAAAAGGATGAAAGAGAGCCAACTATGCTGTCCAGTGTTTTCCAATTGCATCTTTTTAATGCCTGGCTTCATTAAGAGCCGGATGCTCTTAGTCTGGTGCAGGTTTAGGAAGACATTGTCACACCTGCTGAAAGAAGATAAGATTAAATGTTATCAATGTATTGAGAACTTCAGATATTTTCGAGAGCTCTTATACCCACAAGATTGTGGGTACATGGTGATACTCCAGCTTTAAAATGACCTTGCTACGTGCAAAAATCAGTTGGCATATCAAATGTGTCATTTAGATCCAAACAATCCCAGTAGTTTTCTCTTTGATTCAGTGCTTTAGGGCAATATATTTAGTATTTATCTGGAATTTGAAAATTGCATTTTCAGGGTAAAGGATAAAACAGAAAGGTAAGAACCTCATCTGTGGCTGATGTCAGGCAAGATTTAAAAGATGAGTTGTCTTAAGAGTTCCTGTCTACCTTTCAGTGCAATAGTTGGATTCAGTTCAATAACAGGGTTTCAAATTGTTCCCAAACCCTTACTGCTGGGGGAAAAAAAACCCAGAACAAAACAGGAAAGACCTGTTTTAGGAAAGACTGTTGTATTACTGAAAAAGGGCCCATGAAGCACCTGACTCTGAAATATGCTTATTTATTATAAATAATTTCCATGGCGTCACATTATAACAAACATAAAAGGTCGTGAACTCCTGTATTTGAAGCAAACGTGTTTGACATCTGGGATCTGGCAGAAGTTCCTCCTGTGGGATAGATTGTTTGCACAGAGCTTTATTGTAGAATAATATTAAGAATGAATTACGAAATATTAGTGTAACCTAGTAAGAAATTATATTTACAAGCCAGAGACATAATAGATCTCACAGAATTATTTCAGTTCATCTGATTCAAAAGCACATCAAGGAATGCGAGCTGTGACCAGCTAGCAGCAAAAACCTGTGGGGTTTAGAAATGGGGTTATAAATGGGCTGGAAGGCAATGTCCAAATGCTGGCTATAGCTTAAACATACGTCTGTAGTTTTGCTATGCTCCTACTCTGTGAAGGGACTGAAGAGGGAATTGTCAGGGAATTGTGGTTGGGGAAGCCAAGGCCTGAGTGGGAAGCCAGGCCGCCCTTGTGTACCCCCAGCCAGGGATCCGGGCAGCCCCAGCCTCGGGCATCAGACACCTTCATGGGCCTGCCGATGGCCAGGACACCAGTGCTGTGGGGAGCTGGAGATGACAGTTCTACAGTTTATCCCTCTCTCCTCTCTCTTACTCATGTCAGTGAAAACCTCATAGATGCAGGTGTTTCCCTACCTGGGTATTGCTCCCTGGGATGCCTGTGAAGCCCAGTCTCTCCAGGATATGCTTTCCCACCAGGCTGGGATGGTGCCACCTCCTGAGGTGCTTCTGACGTGTCACTCCAAATATTTTTACAGTCCCACTTGCCTGCGACACAGCCCAGAAGTGCCTGTTTCATAGTGGAAGAGGGGATGAGAGGGAGCCCTCCATGTTCTCCCAGTCTCCTCAGGGCCTCAGTACCTGCCTGCCCAAGCAAAGATCAGAGCAGGCAGCTGACCCATGGACAGAACATGTCCGAACACCTGCCTGGCCCCTTTCCTTTACTCTCTTTTTTGGGACCTCAGGGGCAGGTGCTGCTGCCCTGCCCTGCCCTGCCCTGTGTTTTCACACTGTCATCTCTCTGAGGTCTGCTCAGGGCCTCAAACCTGGCCTGTCTCCCAAAAGCAGACGCAGGCCTGCCCCTTTTTCTCCTCAGGAAGCAGGGCCCAGCCAGGTGTCACCCCTGCAGGGCAAGGGCAGCACACAAAAGGTACTTCCTGGAGGGGACTGAGTCAAGAAACAGGTCCAACTTGTAAAACACAAAAATATTGTTTCGAATTGTAAAGTACTTTTCATCTTCTGTTTTCAGGTAAAGCAGACTTAATTTACCTTGCGCAAAGGGGGTGGTAGCAAAAAGCCGTTCCAGAAATCACTACATTTTAAGCTTGCTGGTCCCACGGAAAGGAAGAAGCTGAGAAGAAGATTCATGGAGGCCAGTGACTGGTCACCCACTGAAGCTGGAATGCAGTTCTTCCATAAAAAATTGGTGGGTTCAAAAGGAGAACACATATTGACCTCCAAGCTGGAGCTTTGGGCACATTCCTCAAGGAAAGGCAAGATACTTAAAGCCATTTAAGAAATGACACAACTAGAAACAGAAGTTACGAGCCCATTCTAATTTTAACACTTTAACCCAGCTACAGGTTGTTTTGCTTTGTTCCCAGGCAAATACACTAGTATACAGCTGCCCACCCTCCTAGCCTTCGCTATGCAGGCCTGCCTGCAGCACTGGCTGCTCCTCACCCTTTCACCCAGAATCGTTGAGAAGTAAATGTGTCGTAGGCCACAACTCTTGCCAGTATCACTAGAGATTTTATGGCAGGAGTAAGGATGCATTTTCATCCCAAAGCAGGAGGTTATGCATATTTAACTCATGTTTGGTTATACACAAAAATATTCAGACAGGAGAGAACATAAAGCCCTTCAGAGACTGTTCTGACAAACAGGTTGAAATGGGTTACATCTTGGTACAACTCAATAGTACAGCTGAGTGGATGGTGCAGGTGTCACGAACCAGTGTTTTACCAGGAAGTTTAACAGCTGCAAACTGCAGATTATTTATTCTCAACAGTATTTTCTTGAGAGATTGCTTTCAAGAATCCTGAGTCAGCACTAATAACTGCAGGTACAAATATTTATTTGCAGGACACAGTATCTTTGCTATGTTATTTACCTGGACTCTCCAAACCAAAAAGTTTATATATGTATGACTAAGGCTGGACTTTCATGGTGAGCAAATACACATTTACCTCAAGGATTTCCAGTTGTCACTATTGTTTAACTCTTAATGCTGTAAAAACCAGGTCATGTAGTGGCAAGGAATTCAAGGGTGAAGGGTTAATCATTTCACTGCAGTTTGGGGATTAACTTCACGCGTTTGTATCCAAGTGACATAATGAAAATGTGGTGGGAGATGGAAGGTGCAGTCATTCAAGTAATCGCGGATTTATTAAATTAATTCTTCAAGATCTTAGAAAACTGAACTGAACATTTCTCAGCCAAAACTGTGGCTGTTCTTCTGTAAACTGATGTGGTGATCTCATGAGTGACAAGGATTTTCATTAGCAGGCAGATGGAGAATGTGTTTCAGTACTGGGTTTTAGTGAGTCTTGATGGTGATTTTGGAATGGTGACTGAACTGTGCAAGAGCCCAAGACAGGAAAAATAAAACAGGCTAAAAAGAGAAAAAAATAGGAATTCATTAAGTGCTGTTAAAGATCAGCAATCAGCTGCCATTCACGACAGTCCTTACAAACAGTGGCCCAGACTATAAGCATCATTGTGAAAGAGCTGAGGTCACATGTACTGTCCTAATGAGTTACTGGTGTGAGAAAGTGTTCACCTGTATGAGATGGGGAACTGCTGTCTAGCTTCCTGGAACAAACACATAGGGCTCATTTTTTCCATCACTGATTTGGCTGTGTGCAGGTTGACACTGAGGACAGTTTAACAACATTCAGCAGCACCTGCAGGCCTAAGGAGGAACTGGTGCCACCAAAAACAGAGAGGGAGGAGAAAGCAGGAATTCTGGTACACAGAATACAGCCCATGGGACTTCTCAAGGAAATACGATTCATAGCTTATCCTTAAGGAAGTGCAGCAGGAGGTTAAATCCCTGCAGGGTATCAGTTTTACAGCCCAGCCAAACCCCATCCTCAAGCAGTGCAGCGTCCTTTACCAGCTGGCTATACAGCACTTACAGAAGGGAAAGTACAATCTACTTCAGGTTTTTCCACACTTGTAGGTCAGCTTTGCAGATACTGTTGCCTTATCCACAGAGCTCATGACTCCACAGAAAGTCCTTTGGCTGAGAGGATACTGTCAGAGCAGATTGGTCTTGCCTCGTGAAAAAAAAAAAAAAAAAAGGGGAGAGAGTCACACTATTCAGTCCCATTTGCAACCCCGTCTATGACAAACAGGGCAGCATTTATAATAACAACCTAAAAAGCAGACTGTAAGCAGCTAGAGAAAGAAGGATAAAGTGGCTCAGGTCTGGAAATCTCAGGTTAGGCTACTTGAGCTGTATGTCAACAACAATGTCAGAACAACTCTTTCCTAAACTGTCCATTCTCTACCACATTTAGTGGAAAGTCCAATCCTTTCATACCTTCACTGATCAGGCCACTTCTACCAGGGCGCCTCAGTCTGGGCTGTAGAACCAGAAGTCTTTGAACATGGGTTATAGACCTACTTTCTCATTTTCTTTGAGCAATTCTAGGGAATTGTTTTCTTCTCCTGAAATTTTGCAGCTCAACATTCCTGCAGTTGGCCTCTCAGTTTGCATGTGTGCCTGTTTCAGTGTAATTTTTCTTGAGCATGTGATTAAGACTTAATGCATTTGCAGTGTAATGAAGGGAAATGACACTTCCTCGTGATACTGCAAATGAGGAAGGGCAGTTCCTTTGAGCTCATATCAGCTTTCTGAGTGGCTTGTAAATCATCACAAGTCCAGTGAATGGCGTATTACCTACCTCACTTCTGCAGTGAGTTATTTGAATGATAAGAATGTGAGAGAGCAACTGTGTGACATAAGTTTCATTCACTTTTCACAAAGCAAACAAGAGCCAGTCTTGGCTGTCCTTGTAATTTGCTGAAATAAGAACATTCCACATGCAAAACACAAACCCTACCAACAAACACTCAAACTCCATTAAGCATGGGTCACTGAGTGTGATGTGGGTGGAAAAGCCTTTCTTTTACTAAAGTCACAAGATATGTAGTTCAGGTGGGAGTGAGAACTAGCCACTAGTTAATGATTTACGTACAAGAAAACCAGTTCAGTCTAAATTATCTTATATGGAGACAAGTTTATTCTGCCAAATGTAAGCAAAATTCTGGCCATAGCCACACATAATCACTGTACATACCCCTGCCTTCATGGGCTCCAAAGATCCAGGACAATTGGGAGAGGAGAGTGGCACCTGTCAGGCTGGGAGGAGAGCTCTTCTTCTGGGATTCTCTGGGAACACCTCCAACGCTGCAGCCTGTAGCCTGTACACCCTCCCGTAAACCCTCCAAACATATGCTGAATAAAGCATGGCTGATGCCTGGGGGAAACTGGGCAAGGGGGAAACTGGGTAAGGGACCCATCCCCACTATCAAAAGCAGTGACCTGCTCCAGCCTTCAGTGGAGTTGCAGGGAGAAGTAGTATTACACAAACTGTTAATCTGAGCCTTATCACACATAAACCCACCAGGAAATGAGGGTGAAGTACACACATGTGCCTCCAAGTATGGGCAACTGTACAACATAAAAACTGTGGAAGAAAATTAGCTTCTTGAGAATTAGTTGTATTTTGTGTTGAAGTTTTCTCTTCTACTACCTGTATGTTACTAGTGTTTATGACCAATAGTTATACCAGTGTCACTGATCCTCATTCAACTTGCTTTGCAAAGGGGTTACGTAATTCTGGCATAAAGACTTGCAATGATTCTGCATGAACACCGCTAACCCAGGCAGTGATCAAAATAAGCTAGAATTCAAATATCATTTTTTTAGCAACATATTTATTTTTTAAAAGCTTTAAAATAGTCCCTACTGGCATATTCAATGCAAATTGTTCACAAGCTGTAAAACAATGCAAAAATTGAAAGCTCATTTTCTGCTACAAATTAAGTAATGGTTATAGATTGAAGGGGCAGGATGAGGGACATTGAAACCATCCATTTTAAATTACAATAAAAAAGCTTCAGAAAAAAAAGGACTACAAAATATAACATGTTTATTAATCCAGACAGCCTGCAAGTAAGAGTTAGCGTAATGCCTGTTTAAGCAGAAGCAGAAGTTCTATGAAGCATCCGTTGATCGGGGCAGTGAGTCCTCCTCCTTGTACCTGTACTGGCTGCAGTACGAATTGTTGGTATAAGATACTGTATGTGCTATATCTAGAACTGTACTTATAGGTTTCTGTTGTCCAGTAGATCTCATTAGGTGACAGATTCACCAGGGCATCATTTTTTTGAAAACTGATGTTGTGTTCCAACACATGAGTGCCCTTCTATTTTTATTGAAGTGACTGTTAGCAATTCCCAAGCAAAGCTAAACTGCTTCATACAGCAAGAGAGATTAATCTCAGATCCTGCACATGAGAGCATTCCTTAGTACTTTTACATTATTTTAGTGTGTCCTCCCTTTGCCTCTGGCCATGCCTGCCTCTTTTTTGGCTCGACCATCAAACAAGTTTTGTGCCTGTATCATGATAAGGATCAACCCTTAATCCTGCTCTGGAAGACAGGGATGCTGCAGGTCAAAGGAGTGAATTCTTCCTTTTTTTCAGACATTGCTATGGGATGTCTTAATTTCAGAGCTATTTATAGGCTACATAGGCACTTATCTTTCTAAGGAGTTAAGCTCCTTTTTAGTATTTTGTATTTCTTGTTGATTTTTTTTGTCCATGGCAATGACACCATAACCAAAGCACTGAAGGTTAACTAATCAGCAAGCTCTTTTTAAATTTTCAGGTCCAATTGTAATTTGATCACTCTGTAATTCTCTTTTTTTCATCCATAGGTATGATTTTTCACTGCTGTGAACCAAATGCTGTCACTTATGCCATTGTCAACTCAAATCAGACTGGGTAATTCTTAGTGAGCACAGCCCTGGGGGATGGCAAAGGAATGCACTAAAGCTTGTTGCATGTAATACGAGTGTGGTAGGCAACAGCTTGGTCCTTTTGATTTTAGTCATTTTAAATTTTCCATAGGTGTATCAACACAGTGAGAAATTTTATATATATTATGATATAAATCTCCACAACATCACTCAGAAATCAGTGAAGATACCTCTTCCACAGCTGAGGACATGTCTCTGTGAACTTTGTGCCTTCCTCACTGACCTGGGGTGTAGACTTGGGTTAACAGGTGTTTCTGGTCACTGTAGGAACCCAGAGATCTCTGTTGAGCAGCTGCTGTTGTTTTGGAAGCAAAGAGTTTTTCTGTCCCCCTGTCCTACTTGAATGGCATCAGATGTTAGAGTCCGAAGAAGTGTTTTTAAATGATGGACTAAAGTCAGGCTTTTTGAGGGATACTTATTTGAGTAACAAATCTGTGTAATCTTGGCAGGCCTTCTTTCTCTTGGTTTGCATTTCTCATAATCTACAAAATGAGTTTACTGACCAAAATGTTTCTTGAAAACAGGAATTTTTCATGAAGGCTGGAGAACCCTGGTTCTGGATTTTTGAATTGTGTTTGCATTATATGTAGGCAGCCAAGAAACACCACGTTTTGAGAATGTTTGTCAAAACTAACCTTTATAGCTATGATTTCACATGTGGTTGGAGAACATGTGCAGCAAGTTGCTGATGAACAATCTCCAGACTAAGGTCCCAGTCTTGACAAACACATGCACATACATTACTCAGAATACTGCAGAATCTCAAGGAAGTCAACATAATCCCTGATAGGTTACCAAGAGGAACAATTTCTATGAGTGATGCATGAGTTGTGACAATGCAAAGTTTTGGGAGTAGCCTCGTGTTTTATCTCAGGAAATCTCAAAGTACCCAAAGATAGTCTCCAAAGAGAAAGAGGTACCGCAATCATACTACTGTTTATTTACTGGAAACAATCTTTCAGCTCTACTGTAAAAATAATACATATCTGCTTACATTTACACCACTGATGCTGGGATTTGAGACTTAAAATAAAGCTGTGCTAAATCCAGACCTGATGTGAGGTGTTGGATGATCACCAACTTTAGCATAGTAATGATCACATTGAACTCTCTCTCACTGGGGCCGAATACTCTGTTTGCAAATTGGAAAAACCTAATCCAAGTTGTGTAAAGCCTAAGGATATATTGCATAATCGTGTCCTTATCAGACTTCTTAAAAAGCTTTGAGACTATCAAGCCAACATGATACAGATGCAATTTTGAGAGAAAAGTGATTAATCAGGAGATAAAAGAACATCTTTCACGTTCAAAACTGAGGAGATGTGGATTTTTTTAAATCCTATTCGTGAAGTCAGGCTCTGCCAGAAGGCCGGTCAATTCCTTCAGCCATTCACACCCAATACTTTGCTGTAAGGGTGCCTAGCAACGTGGCAGTGCCTGCATCTCCAGTGAAACACTGAAGAGCTTGTGCAGGTGGTGGGTGCAGAGGAAGATGATGAGGAAATAATGTATCTTCCTTGTCTGTGAGAAGAGCAACTGAGGTCAGTAATACCCTAAAAAAGACATATAGCCTACAACTGATCTCCAAAAAGCAAAATGAAACATGTTAAGCAGTGCCAGAGAAGTGGAGCTCACTCAGCATGTGCTTGCAGTGCATGACTATGGTAAGCTCATTTGTCCAGGACAGACCCCAATGGGAAAATAAGTGACTTCTAGGACACAGGAATGAGAACTGAAAGAGTTGGAATATTTAAGGAGTTTTGGTTGCTGAAGTGTTTCATAAAGGTCCCTTTGTTAATCAGATACATTCGTCAATTCTTATGTTGAGGGTACCTACATCATTATTTACTTGCTGGTGTGAAAGTGTATCTGCCTTGTACCCAAACTGTCCCTTGTGTGGCTTCACCAGTATTAGTTGAGTAACAAAAGAGGATCAGTTTGGCCATTGCAAACCACTAGAGGGATCTCAGAAGTTTGAGCTAAGAATGGGAATAGGTGAGATTTCCACATCTGATGTTCACACTTAGAAACCTCAGTTGCACTCTGCACTAGAATGGGAGGAAAGAGGCAGGTGTAGGATCAAAGACATCCTCACATAAATACCTCTGCACCATTACACTCACTATGGTACTGACCCTTCAGCACACATCACCTTTCTGGGGCAGGCTATCTGCAGAATCTCCAAAAATCTAGTTATGACCATGAGCCTCATCTTCAAGCATGAAGTCTTCATACTTTTGGGTTGAGCTGTTCAAATTGGTACAAAGACTTAAAAAACCAAAATGTGATGGGTGTAAATCACTTGTTTGCACTGGTGTCAGATAAGGAACCACAATTTGCTTGTCCCATAATATCTTACTCTTTGACTTCCAAATGCAGAGCCACACAACCACTTCTGTAGCTTCTGTAAATTCTCTTTGTATACAGATAACGTGTGCTTTATACAACATGCATTGAAGGGTTTAAGGACACTTGTTATCTTATCATTGAAGAGCATCAGTCATGCATTTTAACATCAGCTAAGAGATGTGTCCATCCAGGATAGAGATTTATTTGAACAATAATGCCTGTCAGGCTTGAACAACACAGGCTTCAATAACACTAGGGCATACTTTTATTCCTTTTTTTTTTTTTAATCTTTGTGCTATGACAGTTCCATTGTGTTCTAATACAGCTATATGCTATGGAAGATATTCAATTGCATATTCTGTGAATAAGCCAGACTGGGGAACCTGCATGACCACAAACTGTATTATTTTATTGCTCTGCTTGCTCTAACAGAAAAATTAATACGTAAGTTCTGCTGATGCTGATACCATGTTTATGAGATGGTAAAAGTTGACTCTTCTAAAAAATAAGTGAAAAAATGTAAATATGAGTACAGGCACCCAGTTGAAAAGGAGAAAGATCTGTGTGAATGGCCCTAGACACTGCACTTAGTGATGGTGGGTGACCAAGTCCTCAAAAAAGCTTAGTTATTTTCAGCAAAGTTATTGAGTCAAAAAAAAGGTCAAAAAGTGCTTCTGTGGGATCCAGCAACTATTAGGTGAAATAACATTTTGTTGTCTGTGTCAAAAAAGTCAGTCCCCTAAAAATAGCTCAAAGCCAAGTAAGCCAGATGATAGAACCCATTCAGCTCTATAGCACTGAATCCTTCATCTCCTGCCATTTTTCTCCCTCTGGCATCTAACCTGACTAGCATGAATCACTTGTTTCATTTGTCAAAATAGGTTCTGCTTCCCAATCATTGTGATATGTATCAAAGATTACTGCCATTTCTGCCTTCTTTTACCTTTATTCCAGTTAGTGTACTGGCGATAGGTGCTGTACTAACACATAGGTCCTGAGGGCCTACATTTAAACAGACATGACAGCTGACAGGTAGGAGAGGAAATGAGTTGTCCCTTCGCTGCTTGGCCAGGGAACAATTCTGCCCTTCTGAGTGAGTAGAGCTGGAGGGAAGCCACACGTACCCAGTACCAGGGCCTGTGACCTCATCTGGTGCTCGCCAGAATACTGTCTATTAACCATGCGGTAAAACTCCTTGTGTTAGAAAATCCTCTGTGATGGGTTAGAATAAAGAAGCATTTTCTGAGCAGACCTGGAATTCTGTCTGCTTTTAGGGAGTTCTGGCTTCAAAGGAGAGCATGAATATATGTGGCAGTTGCAGCTTGATTTTTAACTTTCATGCTGTAAAAACTGGACATGCATAGTCCTTTTTTTAATTTGGTGAGAATGGCTGTAGTATACAAGCCTGCAATGGTCTATTGGAAACAGACCTCTGACTAGGAATTGGGGAGTTTAGATGTTATAAAGTGCTAGTAATCTATTATTTTGAGATTGGCATATATTTTGGCAAAGTTTAAGTTGGCTGGAGTGATAGTGAGTGATGAAAGATGTTATGGCGGTTAAGAAGTGGCTGAATTCCTTTGTTTCCAGACTTCTCACTTTTTTTTTTAAGGCACAGAATGTTTATGTAGAAAGTGTAATATTGTTTTATGAGTATTTGCTGGACCCTGCTAAAACCAACCATTCAAGCTTTACTCTTTTAACAAAGTGTTTTGTTGTGGAATTCCTCTGGGTTTTGATGTTTCTAAATTAGGGTTAAATCAGGTTGCTGTGTGGGAGCCATGAGAGAACAGCCCAGACATGAGAAACTGTCTGATATCTTCCTCTCCAGGAGGTGATGTGATGGCAGGAAGAGAGGACTACTCAACTGGGTATGAAGAAGCCATAACATAGAGGCAAAAAAGATGGGGAAAAGGGGCTTTTAAGCACCGGGAAAACTTTCAGCATGTTAAGAGTTTGACATCTTCAATATAAGATCCTCTCTGCCTCTTGTCCGCTCTCTCGTCCACAAGAGCCTGTATATCTCCCAAGTTTTACTTCCATCATCTGGGACACACGAGTACTTTCAGCCCCATGGTTATAAAATAGCAGTCCTCCTTCCTGATCATCTCTGTTTTTCCATACAAGACTGTGGTATTTGATGAGCCCTGCTATACTCAGGAAACAATTCTTGTTTCTGATATTTCTCTGCCCATTTCCTCTGCATTTATCTCCTCCAAGGTGGCTACTCACAAAACTCATTGGTGTCCTGCCTCAACTTGGTCCACTAAACCCTGGAGTCAGACTACAGTCTTTTTGTTTTTACAATGGACAGCCTGTGTACAGAGAGCTCTGAGCCATAGCATCCTGGAACATTGTAACAGCACAGAGAAAACCTTTAAACCCTTACGAAACGGAAGGTGCTCAACTCAATGTTTTGTTGCTGAGAGCATCAGGGCTTCCTTCAAGCTGAGTACAAGGAAAAGAGCAGCGTTTCTACTGAAGCTATAGAAAACCAACTCCAGACTAACTCACAAAGCTTACTAGGAACAAAAGTCAGTTTTCTGATTGTGTCATGTGGTCTATGTTGTGATAACTTCTCAAGTTTGTATTCTCCCATTTAATATTCCATTTTAATGAAGACCTCACATAATGCTGCTATTCTGCTCCTGCCTGCTTGCATTATAAGTATCATAAATTCCTTCTCCCAAGTAGCACTGAGAACTTCCACTCCTCAAGAAGAGAAAGCAAATGTTGTCTTTTCTGCTCTAGCAATGCTGGAGAGCAAATAAGCCAGTAAGAAAAAAAAAACAAAACCCAAAGTAAAAGAGTGTGTTTCAGACAAATTTAAGAACAAGGTATATGAACCCTCATCCCTGCTAAAATAAAAAATCCAAAATACCAGTGGCTTCAACAGGAATTATACCTTCAAACTGTACAATTTTTATTTTTTTTTTTTTCAAACTGCTAAACATATATATATAGATTTGGCTTAGCACTGAGAAGCCTCAACGGGAATACTTTTCACAGTTTTGGGCACTGCGCTTTAAGAAAGATGTGAACCAACTGGAGAGAATCCAAATGAGAGCAACAAGAATGATCAAAGGTCCAGAAAATGTGATGTATGAGGAAAGACCAAAAGAATTGGGTTTGTTTAGACTAGAGAAGAACAATCTGAGAAGAGACATGACAACAGTCATCAGACATGTTAAAGACCACTGCAAAGGGGAAGATAAACTGTTCTCTATTTCTATTGGAAGCAGACTAAAAAGCAACAGATTACAATGTTGGAGATTCAGATTGGACTTTAGGAGAAACTTTCTATTGGTTACAGCAGTTATACCTGAGAAAACAATGTCTATGGAAACTCTGGGATCCCATTGTTTGACGTTGGGGTACTGGTATAATCTGGTCTGCTTTGTGATATAAACATGAATGATAAGACTGGTTCTAGTCCTTTTCACCTTATTTTCCCCAGTGGTAGGAATGTAGGAGAAAGACTGCAAGTGAAAAGAACAATTCATTTTTTCTGAAGGAATTTGGAAAGGTCTGACCTGAGAGGTCTTTGAACACGAGATTAGTCGTAGCCATAACTAGAGTTAGTATTACTACCATGTAGCCATTACAAACTGTTTGGAACTATCATACTCAGGAGAAAGGGTTAAAATTCCGATTCTTTTCTGTTCCAAAGTCCTTACTTAGTCAGGACAGTATTCTGGCAGTGGAAGCCTGTGTCAAAGATCTTGAGTGTAAATAAGCATAAAATCCTAAATGTTGTAAAATACACCATTCAGTGATAGATTTCTATGAACTCTGTTATACAGAAAGATTTAATACAGGAAGGAACCCAAATATGTGACACTTTGTTAGAAAGTAAAAGATTACATAGTACAACATGTATTTTGGAATGAATTTACAATGAATTTTAACTATAAAATAGAATCAAAGAAAAAACAGGTGAAACTGAGACAAATGCAGGGTGAATTGAGACAAAGTGTCTGATTGATAATTCCAGAGATAACTGGGAATGCAAATTAGCACTTCTGAGATCCCTTGTTTCAATAGGTGGTTTTTTTTCTGTTTCTGCTTGTTTGTCTGCTTTCCATTTATAATGAAAAAAAAAAACCAAACCAAACAAAAAAAACCTGCAAGATTGCAAAAGCCAGCTTTTTACTCAGTTTCTTTGGTGCTTTTTGCTAAGCAGCCTTAGAGCTACAAAGGTTCACAGTCTTTCACATAGACTCATGCCCTAGAAGTGTTTATAGTGAGGAGTCCTTAAAATACATGACCACATAGAGAATCATATGAAATGTGCTGACAATACATCTTCAGATGTCTGCATCCTGATAGGGACTGTGCATGAAGAGGCCCCCCTGCTCAGACAGGCATAGGTCACTGGGTCTGTGGAAATAGTGATTTGGTTTGGAGCTGCTATATGTACTGGCTTTTGAGGAGAGAGTTCTGCAGAGGAGGAACTGTCTCTTTTGTATTTTAGTATTTCCAGGGCACAAACTCAAGATTTAGAAGGAGTACTGTGATACAAATATCCTCAGCCGGATGACAGAGCTTCCTCTGAAGTTGATGACGGTGTTANTGTCTGCTTTCCATTTATAATGAAAAAAAAAAACCAAACCAAACAAAAAAAACCTGCAAGATTGCAAAAGCCAGCTTTTTACTCAGTTTCTTTGGTGCTTTTTGCTAAGCAGCCTTAGAGCTACAAAGGTTCACAGTCTTTCACATAGACTCATGCCCTAGAAGTGTTTATAGTGAGGAGTCCTTAAAATACATGACCACATAGAGAATCATATGAAATGTGCTGACAATACATCTTCAGATGTCTGCATCCTGATAGGGACTGTGCATGAAGAGGCCCCCCTGCTCAGACAGGCATAGGTCACTGGGTCTGTGGAAATAGTGATTTGGTTTGGAGCTGCTATATGTACTGGCTTTTGAGGAGAGAGTTCTGCAGAGGAGGAACTGTCTCTTTTGTATTTTAGTATTTCCAGGGCACAAACTCAAGATTTAGAAGGAGTACTGTGATACAAATATCCTCAGCCGGATGACAGAGCTTCCTCTGAAGTTGATGACGGTGTTAACAGTGATCATTTCCAAGTCCAACTCAACAGTACGAGGCCCCTTCACAGGACGGGTCATCACCAGAGTAGCACTGATTGGTCCTGTTTGCTGTGCACAAAACAAGAGAAAGCATGTGAGATTGCCAAACACAGCTCTTGAAAACTACTCTTACTCTATGGTCTAAGGAGCCAAAATAGGTATTTTCTGTTGCATTGTTTGAAACCACTGCAATTCATGGAACAGAGCATCATTTCAGCATTTGGCTCCTTTTCAGTGTTTTGTATGAACTATCACCTTCTACAGTTTGTAAAGCCCTTGGGAGCCCTGCACATGAAAGGAGCTCTTGAATGTAGACACCTGCTTTGCCCAAATGAAAAGATGAAAACATGGATTTAGGGTCTAAACAAGTTGTGATGACTTTTTGTTTATTTGTTTGTTTGTTTTTGTGACATACTCTTTAGTTTGATGTAAAGGACATGTGAAGCAGTGAACGCTGAGAAGGGGCTATGTTAAGAGAGCTTCGAAAACATATGAAAAGGGTCCAGACTTGTGGTACATTGTGTGTGTTAATGGCACAAACCTCACCTCTGAAGAGAGCTTTGAATATGTGACAACACTTCAGAAAATCAGTCCTTTATTAAAAGGAAGCAGACTTTTGCAATATCTGGCCAGTAGAGTGGCTTATGTGCATTTAAAAATCAGAGATGCTGACATTAAAACCAACTGGAATTTGTTTTTTATTGGAAACTTACATAGACAAAGTAGGTCCTGTTTTACCTTGAACCTGGATGTTTGTGTTACCTTTAATCAGAGACAGCAAACACAACCATGAGGAGGTGCTGAGCAGGCTGCCTGGTCCATGCCAGGCCAGGTCCTGGTGCCTCAGCGTGGGTCAAAGCTCCTCCCACCCACCTCTGCCCACCTGCCACCCAGGAAATGGCTGTGTGGTAAGTTGACAGAACCAGGAGGCTTGGACAATGGTGATGGGCACCGGGGCCTCAGCACCTGGTGGATTGGCCCAGATGAGGGGAAAATGTCTCTGGGATCAGTAATGACTTTGCAACTGGAAAACTCTTGTGAGATGTAAATGTTCATAACAGGACCGTTAGTCAATTCAAGGGCGTGAAACCTTTTTCTTTTCTTACAATGAGAATCGGAGGCTCTTGTAAGAAATGTGACCTGGAATCTATCACACTACAGGTGCCCACAAGGGATGGCAACCATCAGTAGCTGCTGAACATTACATAATGTGATTGTCAAAGCCAGTTTTTGCCTAGGGCTGAGAATCAACCTCCTGAGTGTCACCATCCCTCATGGAAGTGCCCCATTTTGTGCAGACACCCCCATTACCACTGCATGTTAGCAGTGGGGTAAGGATGACTTGGGAACAGAGAGGTCTTCTGAGGAAAACTCAGATTAAAAAAACACAGTTAGTTATGTTTTCTCTAAAAATGTCTACTTAAAATGTGTGCTTTCAGTGAAAAAAATGCATAACAAATGAAAGCAAGGAAGCCAGAAAGTCAATTCTTGGCATAAAGAGATAGAGTTTTTGCTTTTCACGTTTTTTACGTTTTGTTTTGTTTTTCATGTTTTTCAATTTCCAATTAATAAAACACACAAGAAATGTTTAATCTTTTGAAGACAATTACTGATTGTCCGTCAAACAAAAAATGGTTTGGCACAATAGTTTCTCTCGAGCACGGGAGACCTGACTTGGTTATAGCCCTGGCCTTTCCTAAGCCTACTGTTTCATAGGAGAAGTGTGTTTGCTTTACGTAGGTTACTTTCCTGAGAAATCCAGCATCCTGTGGATCAGCGCACTGGTCTGCACATATCTGTGTAAAAACGCCTCATACTGAAAGTTTAAATAATATTCATTAAAAGCTGAGTTCTGCTATCAGAATATTCTGCTAATGAGAAGATATTCCATGTTTTCTCTCAGTGAGCTCTAGACTTACCCGCATGTAGAATTCCCTGCCCTCGTTCCCTGATTTGATTTGGAAGATATAATAGGCTCCAGGATAGCGAGTTGTTGCTTGCATCTGAAAAATGTCTGAAGGCACAGACCTCCCAGACACCATATCCATCACTCTGTACAGGATGGTGAACGGCTGATCTCTGCAACCAGGGTTTTCAGCTGGACACATGCAGCGGCTAATTGTTAGAGACAGAATTGTCGTCAGGGGTTACGAATTTCTGTAACATTTGATTCTTTATATGCAAATGCAGATGCATAAACAAACAAACAAACAAACAACTAACTAACTAAATAAAACATAAATAAAGAATGTTGTTGACCAGCTAAAAGAACCAATTAAACTTGTAATGAATTTTCTCACTTTTAGTATTCTCTGTGTTGCTATTCTGGCCCACCTATATCACGGCTTCCTTTTTCTTGTCTTCTAGGCCAAAATACCTTGGCATTCTTTGTTTCCTTAGATTGCTCAAAAATCCGTACTTTCTCTGGAGCAGCTCTGCAGGTGTAGAGTACTTGGTACATGTTGTTGTGGTACACTATGGCATATGCTCCAAGTATATTCTCTGCTTACTAACACCTCAAATTCAGATTGGTTTTCATACGTCTAGTGAGTAATGCAGGTGATGGAACTAGAACAGCCCTCAAATCTCACTTTGGATGGATTATGATCAGATCAGTGCTCTTTATTTAATTTGTTAATTTGGGATTGTCTTTTTACATTACATTCATCTACACTGAATTTCACCTGCCATTTTTATTGCAGAGTCATCAAGGCATATTCTGCAAATTTTTTTTTCTATCCACTCTTTCTTTTCTACCCACTCTGCTGTCTTTAGGTACTGTTGCTGATTTTGCCCATGATGAATCAAGTAGGTCCAGCTCAGACCTCTGCAGAACTTCAGCGTGAAAGTTGACAATTTAGTACTGTCCTCTATTTGTATTTTTATCTTTCAACCTCTCATTCTTTTGTTCCAGGGACTTCTCTCTGTTACTTATGACTACTTAATTTCCATAATAACTATGTGAGGGTCTTTTCAGAAGCCTTTGGAAACCCAAACAGGCTGCATCAGTCCATGTGCCCTAGCCACATGCTGCTGATTTCTTCAAAGAACTTTATTAAAGTTGTGAGGCAGGATTACCCTTTATAAAAGATATGTTGGAGACGTTACTAGGCAAGGGTCTTTTTGACTATTTTTTTATAACCTCCAATACTGACACCAATTTCTGACAGTTCATCTGTCATGGCTCCCATCAAGAGGCTTCTGGCATTACAAACACCCAATTCCTTTCACAGAAAACACATATGCAAGGAATTCACTTGACTTATACTGACCACTTCTAGACATATGCCACAAATTAAATGCAGTCCCATCTAGACATGAGCCAAAGCCACCAAAAACAAAGCTCAGAGATCAAGAGTTCTGGTGCAAGCTGCTCTGCAAAGACTCTATAGTTGGGCTCCAGGGAATTTAGATACAGAGGCTTCAGATATTTCAAATTCCAGTTTCAGACTCTACCGCCTCTGAAGGTAGGTAAACCCAGGACTAGATGAACCTTATGTGTCCACTCTTCAGCTGCCCTAGTTCAGAAAGCAGTGTAAACATATGAATAAATTATAAGGGAAAGAAAAGCTAATTCTTCATCACTTGTCTTTCTATAAAATACATTAGCGTACCAAGCAATCTCAGGTAATTTGGTTTAGTGCAAACACTATGGATGAAATAATATGGACTGCAACATATAAAGATCTATCTAGAACTGAAATAGCTTGGGCCCCAGGCAAAATATAAAAGAAGCAGGCAATTTTTAGAAATGTAAGCTTTATTTTTTTTGTTTGCTCAAATAATTCCCAATTGAAACAGTAACAGTGCTAACAGCCCCATCCAGACATCCAATTTCTGGACGAGGCAGATCAGTCTGTGAACAATTTCGAGCTTTTAACCTTTAAGCAGTAGTAAACTGCTTGTATCCTACTATAACTATCATCTAATCTTTTAAAGTACTTCCCAGGCATAAGATAGTTATCATTTACAGGAAGTACTCAAACTAATAAACAGACTGCATTTGAGCATATGTGAGTATGTAAATAAATGTCTCTTCTTACATAACAAACCTTGTTGTT
>VYZS01009922.1:0-21594 GCA_013400695.1 Neodrepanis coruscans | reverse complement strand
GGAAAAGAGGCTGACCCCCACCTGGCCACAGTGTCCTTTCACGTAGTTGTGGAGAGTAATAAGGTCTCCCCTGAGCCTCCTTTTCTCCAAAGTGAATGAGGCCAGCTCCCTGAGTCACTCCTCATATGACTTTCTAGATCCTTCAGATTTGTTGGTCTTCTCTGGACACACTCTAGAACCCCAAAGTCTTTCTTGTCATGAGGGTCTCAGAACTGGACACAGCACTCGAGGTGTGGCTTCACCAGTGATGAGTACAGAGGGAGCATTGCCACACCCACATTAACTCAATTACATCTGATTTAGACCAAAAATACAGATCTTCCCACCATGGCACATGAAACTAGGAAAGTGTATATGTAAGAATTATAAAATATTACTGTTGATTAGTTGAAAAACTTCATAGTATAACCTATACTCACTTTGGTAGTATAGGACTTATTTTTAAAAGAAAGTGGTGTTTAACTTTCATAGAGAGAGAAACAATTTAAAAGTCATTGCTTATAGTTTATTAAAGAATGGCTTTTATTAACTCAAGAGAGTAGTTGGGTATTTATTCACAGAGCTGTATTTCCAGTTAGTATTTAGTCAGTAGTCAGTAATGTAGCAATAAAATGATTCCACTTTTTGAGTAAAATAATACAATAGATGCTCAGATTCTCCAGCGAAGCTGTAATGGATCTTTATGTAATGAGAAAGAAACTTAAATATATCAGATAGGATTAACACAATGGATAATAATTAAGACTTACTGAATCTGCTGTCTAGGTCTATTAAAGATTCCCAGCAACATGCAATTTATTTATTTTAAGTGAGGGAAATCAATTACTGCTCCTTCATGTGGGCAGTTTCAAGGCTGAAACTTCAGTCTTTCTTTATTGCATTCCAAGTAAAACAAGATGAAATTAGTGCAAATATACTGTTTGACATTTTTCCGTCCTGTGACAAACTATGTTCTGCGAGTTCAAACCTGCCATCACACTTGTCACATCACAGATACTGAAGAAATGGATTCCAGCTCTGACAGAGAACATTCTGAAAGCAGATGCACCTCTGCAATGCTTGGGGGTGGACTGAAATGATAATGTCTTAAACATTGTGAAAACCATAGAAAGCCTTTTTTTCAAGCTGCAAGGAAGCAACTGCAAGTCTGTGAAGAGACCCCCTTCCTCAATATGCTTTTTGCCTGGAATTTGGACTGTGAAAGGGAACTTGAGATAAGACTATTGCCTAATCACCTGCAGAAGTAAACAAGGCTCATCAGATTGTGGAGGACTGGGGGTTTGGGTGTGTGGTGGTGAAATCTCTCTACACCAGAGTAAACCCACACACAGGACATTTGCATGAGAGGCAATGAAGAAGGGGTCATAAACCAGCAAAGACCCTCAAAACGCCCCCCAGACTCATTCCTGAGGCCTTCCACTACCAGAGACTGCCCAAGATTCAAATGAGGCAACAAACGTGAAGCCTGTTGCAAGAGACTGCAGAGNAACGTGAAGCCTGTTGCAAGAGACTGCAGAGATTCCCCCCATCCCACAGAGGATGTGTCTGACATCTCCTAAATGTAAATTAATCCATTGGACTCTACGTCTTGAGGGACCCTCACCACTAAGAAAACCAGAAGAAGACTCATGGGATGCCACTGGGTTCCACGGATTGGTGATACTATTAATCTCTCTCTGTCACTCACCTTCTTTCCTCCCCTCACATCTTCCTATTTCTTTCTCACTCTGCCTCACATTTACTGTTAAATAAAATCCATACTATTGACTTTGGCATCTGGTCTCATTTGCACCTTAATAATTTTAATAATTGGATCATAACAGTGCTATGTTATCACATTTGGTGAAGCTTGAAGCTTCTTGGAAGGTCCTTTATAGTATGTTAATGTTCAGAAGGGTTTTTCTGGTTATATTGTCAATAACCTTAAAAAAAGCTTGCAAGCCTGAAATACCCATTCACATGCACATGTCCAGCATTAATTCTACTAAGTTGAAGTGTCAGAAATAAAAACACCAATAAAAAATAAAAACAAGGCCATATATCAGTTCAGATATTCTGCAGTGGAAAAAATCTGCTTAACTGCACTCTTGGGGAGATACCTTTGTGCAGAGTTCAATTCTCTGTGCTCCTTTCTCCGTCCTTCTTTCTCTCCACTAAATTTTTCTTCTTCCATAAAAGCATTGATTTAGAAATCTCAGTTTAGTTATAAGGAAGTTTTTAATATTTGTAGCAGAACATTAGGCTGTATTACAGTGTGTCCAGACTATGATATAATGTCTTAAGTATGTAAACATCATCTTGTGATCTACTAAACTCTGAGACTGGCTTAGTGACCTTTGCATAACACATGACCACCTTTCCTTTTGTCTATTGGCTGTATTAACCAAAACAAACTTTGCACTATAAAAGCAGATGATTTTGTAATAGAGACTCCATTAAAGCTTCTCCATTTTGCCCCTGTACATTTGTACATCACCTTTCTTTGTTTCTGGGATTCTCTGGTCATCAGCACCATGTACACAAGACCTATATATCTCGTGGGCAGTTGTGGCACAGACAGTCCTATGTCCAATGTTGCCTAATTGAAGGTTCCTGTTGTAAGGGATCCCTCACAATACTGCTACAAATATTTTTTAAGGGATCATTTTTTAGAAAGCAGATTACCAGTTAAATCTTAAAAGGACACTGAAAGTTTTTAGTTCCTGTCCTGATTCCAGTTGCTGTAATTGTTAATAGTGTACAACAAATCTAGTAGTTGCATTTTTTTCTGCTTCCTTCATATGAGATAAGTTATGGATTGTTTAAAAAATCATATGGACAGTGGCCAGGTGTGACTATACCGAAAGGGAAAAGGAGGGGGAAATGCATGGAAAAAACATTTCTACCACAGTGGCCGATTGGATGATACCTGATTGATGAAAAATTTCTGTAAAATATAGCATCAGTTAAAAGCCCCAAATTGATTTAAAATCAACCCCTCCTTGATTTACATCTTGGGTAAACATAGGTCTTAAAAAGGTTTCAAATAAGATTGTCAAATATTGCATGTTTTATGTTTGCACTAAACATCCCAAGTACAAAAAACCTTGAGAAAAAATGCAGAAAGGTAGTTGTCATAGCAGGAAAATAAGTATGTCAAGGAGGTGAGAAATGAAGATTTTCAGGAAACATATAGCTGACAACTGCTTTCCTGACTTATTTTATACGTGACAGTCAGAAAACACTTTGCACTCAGGTGACAGAAATAAGAGGAAAGTATATTCAAGAAAAAGTCAAGATACCCTGAAGCTAACATGAATTATATTAGCCTAATTGCGAAGCTGATTCTCTTTGGCTGCAAAAGCTTCTGTCTCTACACAGATTACCTACATGTCTCAGATTATCTGATAAGAGAAACTGCTTGGACCAAAAAAAAGAAAAGTTCATTTCTTACGGCACCCAAAAGCAACTATTTTATGCTAATACTTATGGTATCTACTGAATTTCTGCTTTAATTCCAGTTCCTACCCAACATGTATTCTCAGAATAACACTCTGTTTTAAGATGAGTTTGTACTTTGTGAAGAGGAACCTCCTGTTAAATCCCTTTTAGTATTTCTGAAAGTTATTAAAAGTATGCCTTCCTTTAGTTTTGCCAAAATTTTCTCATTGATTTAATCATTCTGCTGTGTAAATTCCCGATTAAGAATATTTTGTGAAGGAAAAAATTATTTGAATACAAATTGGAAATATATGTATGGAATTGGAATATATATATGTACAGCAATACATTTTCTCCTATCTCCTGGGGATGTTTACAAATCTCAAATTTTTAGCTGTACCAGCTAACTGAAAAAAATGTTCTAGTAGGTAAAATGCAAATGACTTGATGAATTGAAGGATAACAATTAACTCTTCATGGTAAGGACATTTTTTAACAGGAAGTATTTCCAAAGTTCAAAGAAAATTGTTGAGCATTCTATATTTGAGCTACCACATGGAAAATGAATTTTTTTTTTTTTTTTTTAGCACAGGATTGAGGGCTGTATAATGCTAAGAACTGCATAGTATGGTATGACATTGTATGTAGGAGCAAAAAATTCATCCCTGGTTTTCTAAGAAACCTTGCCCTGAGACATTGCATTACTGTTTTGAAGTGCAATATTAAAAAAAAATTACAAACTGAAAAATGTTTAGAAAAGTGTAAGTCAGTAAAAAAATTTGGAGCTAGAAAAAGTAACTTTGGAAAAAAGGCATCTTTTTCCCATTTTTTTTTTTTTTGTTGTTCTAAAATTGAAACTAAGTGGAGGAAACTGCCTATGCAATGTTATTTTTAATATAGTCACACAGACTGTATTCTGACTCCATATGAGAGATGTCTGACATGGTTCTTGTGACAACAAAACATGTAAATAGAGATTTGAGAAATGTAGAATCACTGTTACTGTGGGCTACCACATCCAGAATCCCTATAGCAGAGTAGTTGTGATCTCTAACACAGGATGTCCAAATAGGCAGTCTGCAAATATTTTTCTGTCTAGGTTACACATTGAAGGTATCAAGTGCTCTGAATTCCTGATAGTTTTCCTGAACAGAAAAGCTCTAGCAAATACATAATAGGGAGTCAGAAAACCACCTTTATCATGGTGAGACGGGCCTAATAGTAGCTGTGAGTCTGATGATTCTATGATTTGTTCAGGAGCTTCTTTGTAAATATATAATACAGCATGTGAAATGAAAAGGCATTCAGAAGAAAACAAATACAGGAGTCTGATAGGATTGTTTTACAATAAAATATTAACAAGATTTTTAACCTTGGCACATTGCTGGATCAATGTGACACAGGTCTAGTAATCTGAATTTCTTTTTACTGTAAAGACAGACTGGAACAAAATGCAACTGTTCATATTTCATATATATCTAAGAACTTCCTTAGTCTAGGTGTGTAATAGGTGCATACATAATTTACAGCAGGGTTGAAGAAAAAATATCAGTATTACATGGGCTGCTTTAAATCTACTGATACTTTTGTTGGTTTTAGCAGGCAAGGATCTTGGCTTTTTGCTTTTCTTCTGCCAAATCAATATTATTATTCTGATATTATCTCTTAGTTCTCTGATTCCTGACATTGGTTTTCCTTCTTCTCTATGTTTTCAGCCTAATCAGTAATATATTACCATGCTTGCATTATTATCAGGAACCAGAGAGAAGCAGAGTTAGAGGCACTGACAAAAGATGGGCATTTTTTGCTTTAATAAAGAAATACTTCTCTAAGATTAGTAGCCTTGTAGTATAAGTGAAGACTTTCAAAGGAATTATTTTTACTTATGCCCAATACTCATTCTCCTGAACGTACACATCTTTGTAACTCCAAAACGACCTCCATAACAGAAGTTTCACTTTCCAAGCCCACACACTTCATATGCTTCTTAATGATTCATTTGTTCCTATATGGTCTGTTTTGGTAATAGACCTCCCATTTGATTCAGCATGGTAGATGTCTTTGCTGCTGAATCATTCCACATGTAGTTGTTGACTTATTCTATTTCATATCCCATGCTCTAGCCTCTTCACCCAGCTAGGATATCTCCCACACTTTTGTGTCTTCCCTGCATCACTTCCCAATGCGAAGGAGTCTGCCGGGCTCTGGTCTGTGCTATGCTTTGGTGATTGTTATGTTACACAGTTGTGAGTAATTAAAATTCTCATATGAAGGTAACTTGCCTCTGTCAAACTCCTGGATTATGAGCAGCTACTGAACATTTCAAACATCACAACTTAATTTGCAAGAAGTGAATAGAATATGGCAATTGAAAGCAATGTGCAGCTGTATCTAGTAAGTACACTTTTTTTTTAAAACAATGTCTTTTAAAATTAAAAGTTACAAAAATATATGTATGAGGAACTGTGTTCTTTTTTATTCTTTTGAAATATATGTGATTTTTTAATTCATTTATTATTTTTTATTTTTAACCTTGCTGCCATGCAGCAAGCAGCAGGAACACCAGCAAAACGGCTTGTGCACATGGGGAATTATGTTAGCAATTTATGAAGTAAGAAAATCAGTGCAGATTTTCAGGAAGATATTTCACCATCTTTTCCTCATACAGAATTTTAAAGGTTTTCCTAAAATTCCTAAACCAGCATGTTTAAAGTGAAGAGAACACAAAACCACATCTTTTCCAGAATGATCACACATGTAATTTTTTTTTCAGCTAGCAAAAAATATTTCATATTTTCATCTTGAGAGCTGCTCTGCTTTCTGGAAACTTTCTTTAAAAGAAATTCCCTACAGCGAAAAATATCTCTTATCTCTTATTCCTATGATAAGTATCTTGCAAGTGTCATGCCAACAGCCTCAACGGATTGGCCAGACTAGATGAAATCAAAAGCCTATGCAGCTTTGCCTCTTGCTTTTGATGGGGACTGAGAGCAGATACTTTGCAAAGAATGAACATAGAACATATAACGAAGTTTGTCTTGAGGCTTTACTAAACGCCAGAAATGCTGGATTCTTTTTCCACAAATTCATCCATGACAAGTGTACGCCTTAGTTGCTATCACTGGGCTGGGGTCTGATCCAAATTATATTAGGAGATTTCTTGATCAGCCACAGAGTTGTCTTTCTTTCCAAGAGAGTATAATCTGGGAAAACTTATCTCTGTTTAGTCTTCTAATTTGTCAGTATTCTTTACACAATTCTATTAGTCTTTTAAATATATCTATCCCTTATTAGCAAAATATCACACTAAATACTGTGATTAATATAGATCAAGAAAACTGTTCGGATTTTCCTCCGGTCCATTTTATTTAGACTTATCTAAAGGCCATTAAACTTCTTTTCAAAACTATAAGTTAGGTATTGGACAATTTTTTATTTTTACTGTAGATCTAAATATTTTCATAAAAATAAGCCCCAAGCCATTTCTCTCTGTAGGCTATTGGTAATTTAAAGATGCAATTGCCTCTTTAACCTCGTCCTGTGAAATCTGATCCAACAGAACAATGGAATCCTTAAATGGAACTCTAGGGAGCTGGATGCTATCCAAACAAATTTTAATCTGGGCCACATCAGTATTTGTTATATTGAAAGGTTTCTGCAAATAATATATCAAGGGAATATGTCGAGGTTTTAGGGTATCATTGTATTTTAATTATTGTGTTATCATTACATCTTAATAGCTTACTTCCTTGCCATACATTTATAAAATAGTAATAGAATTCAAATATATGAGATGTGATGCTGACTTGACGGAGACCAATCTCACAATTTAGGCTTTGTTTTAATTACAGGCTTCAAAGATCATCTATTACAGTGAATCATCTTTACTAACGGCTGCATCACTTGTCTGCCTCCTTTGCAAATCAGATGAATCCTACTGGGAGGGCCAAATAGGAATGTTAAATTGCATTCTTCCTGCCCCATATGGGCACAGCAATGATGTTGCTGCATGGGATCCTTGATCAGTAGGAATGACTATCTATAGAGAAACCATGCTGCTGAGTGTGATTTTGCCAGGAGTATTCCCAGAATAGTATCACTGCTGACATTGACCATAGAAATCATAACAGGTTGAGTTTACACTCTTTTTTACCTATTTACAGTCATTTTAATTAAAAAACCTCCAAATTATACTAAACAAAACGTATAAAACCAGACTCTTACTTTTTGCACAGTGTCATGACATAGGAGAAAGAAAGTAGATATTCTACTATGTTCTGAAGTTACTAGTTACTAGAACTTTTGTTCTAGCAATATTTCATTAATAAGGCACCAGTGAGTTTAGCAATGCAAATGATAGCACAGTCTCTCATTCTACTTTTAGCCTTAAAACACTGCAGTAATAAAACCTGTCATAATTATTTCCAGAGCTGAATCATAGATAACAAAGACATAAAAGACTTTGAAAGATAGGATCTTCTGGTCCTCTGTTGAGGACTTGAGTCTACTGGGGCAGACTGCATCTGTGAGGATAATTTCACTTTTTTTTCCTTCAAAATGACAGGTTTTCTTATTATACATCTTTCTCTGATCTGTTGTTTTCTCTTTCATTCTAAGTATCATGTCCTAGATTAATGAACTTTGTCCCAAGTAAACAAAATGAACTTGGACCAAAATTATATCAATATTTGATCCAGAACTATAACTGTCCCTAAAATTTTTTGCTGGAACCAAATAGAAACATTTTCAGTCACAGAAACATTTTTCAGTCACAGATGAAATGAAATTAGAACTAAAGAGATACTGTTTTAATTTAACTTCTTGTTCAGTATTTTTCTGTCAGCTAGTGCTTAAGTTTACTTAAATGAAAACAGTTTATATGAGATAAGTCAATGGCAAAGCTATGGCTAAGGCTATAAAACAAGTTACTATTCAAGTGCTATGAGTTCAAGTCGTGTTGTGGTTCATACCACATCATCAACGACACAGTATTTACAGTTTTGCAGCAGAGAAACACTGGGGTGGTTTGATATCAAGCAGATATCAAGCTTAATGCTCACTGTGGTACAGGATCATGGCCGAGCACAGCTATAATGTGGGATGACATCTTCAGGAGACATCATTCTGACCATTACTGTGTAACAGCTGACAGCATATCTCACTTGAAAACTGACATTCAGCTGCCTACTTCTTCAAGCAGCATTCTCATCTTGTCAGTAATATGAAAAAGCTAGTGAAATACCACTCTGGAATGAAAAAACATTAATTCATAGGCATTTTGCTTACTAAAACTTTTGTCTTATAAGGATATCTTTTTCTTCTCCTATGATTAATTAAATATCTGTCATCTTTAAAGATAGTTCTTTATTGTCTATTTTGCTACATAACCTGAAACCAGTAGATCTTTTTAGTACTAAACTCTGTGGAGAATAAAGAAAGCTGCTTTCTTAGGAAAGTTCTGTAAGAGACATACTGATGTGCATATGTGCATATGGTGATGTGCATATGTACATATGATGATGATGTGCATACTGATGGAACCCATGATTGGGTGGAAAGGATAATGCTAGCTGTGATAGGAGGTTTTTAATTTTAAAAGCAGCTCTACAGATGATGTTGGTAACTATTTTCCTGTGACTTACAGTAAAAGCAGAAACATCAATCACTTGACAGAATGACTCCCTCTACTTTCATTTTCCAGTTTATTCCATAGAATTCTGCAGCTACAACACATCAACAGATTAAAACAACCTTTGTGTTTCCTACTGCAATTTGGGGAAGGATTACACAAACTGAATTGTTCTTATGGTGTTCTAATTTTGTTGTGGGTTGAAAACAAAGGTTCTGGTAGCTAAACTGTTTTTCCACCCCCCCCCCCCCCCCCCTCTTTTNGCTGGGTAGGGCCACGGGGGACCCACATCCCCTGGCCGGGGGTCAGCCATGCGGTGCCATGCTGCCATTTTTGCTTGTAGCAGAACCTCTCGCTAGGGGCAGTTCCCTGGCGCTGACCATCCAACCCAAGGGATGACTTGTGCCCAGGAGATGCCCGCGCCTGCACGGGATTGGTCCCCTATAAAAGAGCGAGCGAGGTGTCCATCTTTTTCTTTGAGGACCAGCAGAACTCGGGAGAACATCTCTGGTCATCTCAGCGCTGAGTTTTTTTCAGCGGCGCGGGTGGATCGGCGACTCCAGCGACAGCAGCACGGGCAGGTTGGTGACTCCAGTGACAGTGGCATGGGCTGAGTACCACATCTTTCCATCAGCGGTGGTATTTCCTTATCCAGGAAGGGGAGGGTAGGGGCAGGGTTCCTTTAATTTTTATGGTGTTTTTCAGGAGGCTCCGACAAAGACCCAGAATTACCCTATCGCTTTCCCGTATCAGCCGCTGGACCCGGAAGAGCTTAATTTGTCTGTTTTTGCGTTTCATTGTCAGTTTTCTGTGTGTGTAAAATAAACTTTGTTATTTGTTTTGTTTTTTTTAGTGTGTGTTGCTTCTATTGGATCTCTCTTGTCAGTACCACCTCTCCTAGTGGTAAAACCATGACAAATTTATACTGTCTACACAAAAGAATTATTTTGAAGAAACTTATATCCAGAATAATTCTGGAGTTCTACAGGCCACCATGAGTATGTGCAAATTAATCTGAATGAAGTCTTTTCATCAGTCCTGGCTTCATCAAAGATTAAATTCCTGGAAATGATGAAGATAAGTTGAGGAATTTCAAGCAGCATTTCATGTCAGTGAAGTAGAAGTTAATTTGAAAATCGTTTTATTTATCATAAAAATATTTAAAACTCTTTATTCAAATTATTTTTTTCCCTTGCATATACTTCTCTGCTTGACTTAAAACTTTCTTATTGAAAAGTTAAAAGTGATTCATTTTAATTAAAAATGAAACTTCTGGGTTACATATTTTTAACAAGAACGTACAAATAAAACCATTTTAGAAATTCTTCACTGCAGGGTTTTCATATTTCTGAAACCACATTAGGAACAAATGCTTAGACTGAAAATTAACACTTGGTGAGAAAATTTAAACCAGACTTTTATGATTGTTATTTCTCAGCAAATTCTAACAAGCATAAGACAAAGCCATCATCCATTTTAAAACAGGGCAAAACCTGAAGAGTTACATAGTTCCTGAGAAGAGGTGAGAGGACCTCATCTGACATACATTGGTCAGAGTTGCAAGCATCAAAAAGTACACACAGCACAGACAAAACATTGTTGGTAGCTTTGATGAAACCCTTCATATAATCTTTATGACAGAAGGTGAATGGACTGCTCATCTGAGGGAAAATTGGACATTCATTACTTTAATATGGGAACTCATACATGGTACTGCAAGAAGCAGTAACACTGGAAAAGTTGAAAATGAAAAAGAAAGGTAAATAGGGATTGTGGAAAATGAACTAACCCTAAAAAAAAGAAAAAGGGAAGGCCTATATTATATGAAAGTGAATTCAGAAAAAGAAGTCATGTGCTGAGGAAAAGAAGGACAGTGCTTTTCAAGAAAAACTTATGCTAGCAATGATGCAGAACTGAAGTGGAAGACCCAGCTCATCCCATCATCTGTGCATTTAAGCAATCTTTGCTTGTCGTAAGGGAGAGACAAAAAGAGCTATGACTACAAGAGTTATATGGCAAGATTCTTGGGTTTTGTCACTTTAGAAAAAGAGAAATAAAAAAGACAAGAGAAATAATTCACTTACATTTTAGTCAAGGCAAAGTACATGGATATATGAAAATACATTTTATTAACCTCAAGGTGGGGAATGTTATGTTATGTTGTTGATGCGAAATAATTTTGATGCTTCATTGATAAGCAATGTCTAAAAGAGATTCCCCAACAAATTTACATGTTCATAAACATTTATACTTTAAGAGTTCTCCTTAAACTGTCATCTGAGCTGTGCTCACTTTTTGTTATGAAAAAATATAAGTAATTATAGTGATAAAAGTCGTTTACATAAATTAGCTTTTAGTTCAGAGGGAAGAAGTAGATGAGCATGACCAGAAAAACATGAGGCGTAGACTGAACCATAATTGTTTGGTTAAAGATAAACTAATAGAGGTAATGTCCACAAAAAGAAAATTGTGTAGCTGGAAAAAAAGACAGAAAGCTAAGATATTTAAGGGCATTGCTCTCACATATGCTACAGTGACTTAACAGGCAAGAAAAGGGAAAAAAATTGTCAGGTGGAAGATTCAGAACATTATATTCGTGCTCAATCTAAGTAATGAAATATGGTTGATGTCTACAATGATGTCTAATTAGTCTAACAGCTAAAGTAATAACTAAAAAGAAGGACTGAGAAACTGAAGTTGGTACTTGTGGAGACCCTATTCTTGAAGCAGGAAAACAGTATGCACAAAAATTTAATTACCCACAGATGATTTAAAGGAGCATATTTAATTTTTTTTTTTTTCCAAATAACACAGACAAATGTATCACACTTGGTAACATAAGCTAAGTATTGGAATGCTTCCACAGAGAAGGAAACTTCGGGAGTAATGTGTGGATATATAAAGATTCTTTCCTTAACACACTAGTTACACACTGCACAACACACTAGTTACAGCTACCAAAAGGAAGCTTGTTTCCCAAGAATACAGATTTTATTTTTCTGTATAACTTACAATTTGTTATATATATTTCCAGATATTTCCAGATATAAATTTCAGTGTACTTTCCTGATTGTAGTTGCCAACTGGAATATTTGTCAAATTTTAATGGAGCATGGGCCAGATCTAGACAATCATGTATTGATTTATTTTTTAAAATCTGCTCCTAGGCAAAATGTAGACTGTATTAGACAGAGCAGAAGTTCAAGCGGGCATGGAGGATTTTTAACCACAACAGCAAGCATATATTTCCAGGCCCACTCCCAATCAGGTAGGGAGCTTTCACAGATAGAATTTGTTCACAAATTTCAAAGTAATGATTCAGCAAAATGTGATGGGAAAAAAAAGAGACACACTATTTCTGTTTTGGACCTGAAAAATGTGAGAGCAGAGTAACTTACACACCAAATTTGTCTGAGTTAGCTCTGGCCTACCTGATAGCAATACCTACCAGGAGGGTATGATTCAGTGGGTGTGAATATAAATGGATCGCAGTGAAGATCATTTTCATGGTGTCAGTCAGAGACTGAATAAGGGTTCACAGTTGAGACAAGAATCAATAATGAACCAAAGGCATTGGTCCTTTTTATGCGGCTGAGTATCATGCAAGTAGGAGGCTGTAAGTTTTATATGAAATGCATGATTCAATGTATGATTAAAAGCCTGACTTATTTGAACATAGTCCTTCCAGGCAGAAGATAGTGTTTTTAACTCATAATGAGCTAATCATCAGAGAATAGTTTAGCTAAGGACTAAGTCAGTCAATAGATGAAGACAGCCAGATCCCTAATTTAACCTTGTCAAAGCAAATAATTTTGACTTCTGACTGTAGTAGTTCTCAAGGGAAAACACAGGGCAAAGCAACAGTGCAAGCCGTGCCAGAGGTCAATTGAATATGTCTTGTCAGTCTACTAAGGGCTTCTGTTTCAGTGCCCGGAAGAGCATTGCGCATAAACATAGCTGGAAAGGTATAAAAATCTTTGCTTGGGGCAGGATGTCTGTCCCTAACTAGCTTAGTTTTAGGAGAGAAGATGCTGGAGCAAGGCTGTGAGAAGATCAAGGGTTGGGTTGTCAGCTGGAAAATGTTAGACAAGCATCCTGAACACCATATTTGTTACAGTATTAGCTTCTTAATCCTTAATCGTTAATTCCTAATTTTATTTTAGTTTTATTATCAGTATTATTCCTATGGAGAATCTGTCCCTAAAAGAATTATATTTTCTGTGTATTTCAATAATACTCTTAAATATGTTATATTCCTTTATGTATTTTCCTCTTCACTGTACTTACAAGTTCGCTTAGTTAATTGTCATCTGTAAGAGCAGTTACTCTGTCATCTTTCCTTTTCTTTCAGCACGGGTGTAGAATTGCTAAATCTGAATAGACCTATTACAAATTTAAGAGGTACAGGAGATCTCACCTAAACCATACTTTTCTGTTTAAAATTACCTTACATCAACCATCTTTGAAACACTACACGTATTACAATATACTTTTTTTGGTGTCCTTTTGTCTAATTCTGTAAGTCTAATTTCGTGACACATTGTGTAAAATGCTCTATCAAACTGAAGTTATACTTGGCTCATTTAGTTCCCTTTGTTAACTGAAAATGTAATCTTATTCAAAGCAATTCAAATTTACTTTCCCTTTTTATACTTCAAACATTTGCACTGGCTATTATTTTTGACTTAGTTTTTAACCTTTGAATGCTCACAGACCTTTTTTTCTAATATTTGTTTCAGTAGGCAGATAGGAAGACAGTAGGCATATTAGGAAGATAATTTCTCAATCTCTTCTTTGTCCTATTTGCTCTCTGTCTGATGTTTTTTTTTTCCTCTCATAGTGACTATTTAATGCTTTTTTCTCTGTAACGAATTCTGTCTGGAGACATAGGGACCAAACCTCAGAGCAGACTTAGAGTTTCACACAATTCAGCAAAAAAGTGTTGGCAAGAACTCCATCATGTGAAATGCTAGGATAGAGTCTTGAAAGACTATACCAAAAACCAGTCTGATTTCTGACTGGATCATTGGCATCTCTATAATTTGATCAGCAAAACCAGCCCAGAGAAATATGTCCACCCTGACAGAGGGACAGCCTAAGAATGGGCCTTATACAACGTGGTGGAGAAGGAATGACAGTATTTTCCAGATACTCAATTTTGCTGTCAGTCCACCAAAAGGTGCAGTTTAGTATAAACCTTTCCAAAAGAACATGGTATGTAAACCACAGTCTATAATTCTATAATTAGGATGCAAATACAATTCTAAAATTAACCTTGTCTAATTGAGCATTGTGCTGAATGGCAAAATAAACCCAGTCTTGTTTTTGTACTTGTGTTCACTTCAGGGTTTCTCTTCTAGCTTTGTCACTGAGTTTGTCCCCTGTGTTCTGGGACTGTTTAGAAAATTATATAGAGAAGGTAAGAATTGCATTGCCTCCTTCTGTTTTAAATATTTGGTATTTCCAAAAAGTTTTTCTAGGTTTCTAAAAGTTGATGTGTATGTGATTACATTGTTGTGTCCTTTAAAGACCATGAGAAACTACTGAGGATAGAGAGTTTAACAGTTTCAATTTTGTTTTAATGAGATACTGCCATCTTGAGAAGGTGTAGAGATAAGGAAAGAAATAACTACAAAATAAATGAGAAAAAGCAGAGACGTAACAGAGAACGAGGAGATACAAGAGTCTTTATAAATGAAAGGTTTGAGGAATATGCAGTGGGAAATAAAATAAAAACAGTCAAAGGGAATTGTCTTATCTTTATATTGTGCATTTCTATTTTTGTAAATCAGTGATGGTCCTAAAAAAACTGCATTGAGATCACCGTCTGGTTCTGAGATCAGATTATGGTAATATAAAGTGGATTGCTGTTCAAGGCTGGGTGAACAGTTTAAAAATATGCTGAGCTGCTGCTGCATGTGGAAGTCAGATTAGAGGTAGAAAGGAGACTGCAACATTTGGTTCTCCCAGGGTTACCGAAAGCATCTTTCACAAGATTTTGTCACAGCACTTTGTGATTAACCTGGTGTTCATGTTTGCAAACCAGATAATTGAAGAATCCTGTGCATTTTTAATTTGTTTTCCAACTGTTTAAAATAAACAAAAAAACAACATAAGTATTAATTTTGATTTTTGGAAATGTTTGGATGTGTCTGCCTAAGACTGCACTTTTTAAAAGTTGTGATTTTATTCTGAGATTGACACTACTTGTGACTCTGTCTAAGATCTGCTTTTGAGGAAACTAATACTGCAAAACTGTTGAACATCTCATTTAAGAGTGCTCCAATTCTATAGTAAGCTAAGGAGAAAAATCAGGAAAAAAGGTATTAAATTAACTGAAATGCATTGTCAAAGACTTTCTGAGTTTATGTTTCTTTGGGCAGCAAGTATAATCATTATATAACGTAAAATATTTACACCATTTCTTGGCATAGAAAACTGTTGTATTTTTACATTTTGTATTTTGTAGGTGAAAAACTGTTCATAATTTTGCCTTTACCATGGGGAGATTTCTTTTTGCTCTAAGGAGATTGTGTTTTATCAAAACCTTTTAAATGTTTTGGTTTAATAGAGATTATTTTCTTTACAAAAGGAATGTTTCAAATAAAATAACTTTGTTATTAACAAATAACAAAAATAAAAGAATTTGCTAATGCGATTAGATGTCCAGCCCTTGGGCATAGAGAGCTTCACTCACAAATAACAGAAACAGCCCCAGCAAAAAGTCCTCCTGCCCCCTCTCCCTCCCAGGGAAAAAAGAAAAAAAAAAACCAAACAAGAAAAGTTAAAGTAAAACCAGAATGTCTAGCAGTCCCGTCTCCGTTGTCTCCACGGCTTTTTTCCGGGTCCAGGCGGAGAGCAAACGTGAGTCCCAATTCTCCTTTCAAACCCCGCACCGACATCCCCGCCCCCCGCCGCTGCCGCCTTCCAATCAAAAGCTGTTCCACTCCTTCTCGATGGCCACGTCACCAAGATATCCGCGCCAATGTCCGCCACGTGCGTTCCGGGGTGGGGAGGAAAGAAGGGGACAATTCCACATCTGAGAAAAATCCCGCAGGTTCCCATTTCGAATCCAAAGGCACTGATTCCCCTCATCCCTTCAGCTCTGGGCTTGCATCCTCCTGAGTTAAAAAAACCGGGACGGGAGTGGGGGGGGCGGGGAGGGGGCTCTCGCTGCCGGACAGCCCCGGGGAAAGGGCTGAGCTGACATCACGCCCGCATGCACATAAACAAACACATACACACACACAACACATACACTCCACAGCTCCCGAGGGCAAAAAAAACAAAGAAAAGAAAAAGTTAAGAAAGGAAGCAAAAACCGAAAGATTCAACACCTCAACCCATGTTTTGGCTCTGAAACCATAACAGTTGCTGATGGTATTTGTTGTCTATTTCAAGTTGTACTAAATTGAAAACAGATTAGTTTAGTAGGAAGTAACACACCTTAAATAAAACATCAGAATATTTTTTTACAAAAAGCATAAATAATGTTAACTTGTGAGCTGTCAACTTGGAAAGATTCAATATAAGGCATTTTGACAAAGAAAAAAACCCCCAACTATTATAGGAATTTCAGGAGAAGGAAATAGATTTAAATGTGCTAAAATAAAAAGAATTGATGTAGAGTAAAAATAAAAGAGTTAACAGAAATATGTGGTTAAGCTGGATGAAATTAGTTTAGCAAATAGCAAACTTACTGAAAATATGCAATTAAATTCCAGAAATCCAGGAACACCTTCATCCATGAGACAGTCAGGGAGATATATGAACTACTCATTTCAAAATCAGTCTAAGATGCAAAAACGTAAAAACGATGTTGAAAAATAACAGACATGGTAAATTTTATGTTTAATGTGAAGATATATAGGAGTCTTGGGAGATTCAAATTAGGCTGGATTTTGGGGCTTTTGTTGGTTTACTTTTTTTGTGAAAAAAAGAAACATAATTTTTCAGAAGAACTGGGAAAAGATTTCTCTTCTCCTTAGTTTTAAGTTGAACAACCTCCATGAAAGTCCATTGTTCACATCACTCTTGTTGCTTTCAAAAGGACTTTTCTATCATGAAAGTATGTTCTGCTGTTCCTTTTTCTGCTTCATCTTCCTTTATCTTTGTGAATCCATTCCACTGAATTCCAACTTGCGATCTCTTATCAATCTCTTCCAGTAGTCAAAGTCTTCCACCTGCTGATCTGTTGCTTAGTTACATGCCCTTAAAATAAAAATTAAAAGACCCCAGTTTGCTTACATTTATAAAGTTAAATTCTAAATGAAATGAAAAGAATAATTTCTATATATACAAGCTCCATAAATTTTTTTTGTATTTATATCCAAAGCTCTTCCATACAAGAATTAAGATACTTCAGATTTTTTCTCTGTTTTTATTTCCACTCCCTAAACAAACTAGTCATTTAATACAGATTTGTAGAAACACAGAATTTTGTAATTTTTAAAAAATAAAGAAGGAAATATTTTTCACATAATACAGAACCAATTTCCTATAGCTTAGTTATTTTTTTAATCTCTTTATTCTACATATAAAAATTAATACCTTTGATACAATGTATCAAGAAACTATGTTTTGATGATTAAGTGTGTCTCCATATCTAGCACAGATGATAATGAATCCCTGAAGATCCTTTCTGGCATTGTTCCCAAAGGAAAACAAAATGACACTTCAAATAGTCTATTCTATCCCCACAGTAAAAAATTAAAAATAAGCAAAATATTTTACAATTCTAGTACTTGAGAGAAGTTTTTTAACTTTACTCTGCTAGAGCTGTTCCTTGCAGATTAGTTTTATAGATAGTACTTATCTTGTAGCAATATTTTTCTTTACAGATAATTTCTGTCATCAATGCTGGCTTCTTGATGTCTTTCTATATTGGTAATCCATTGCCTCAGAGGCCACTCTTGCTTTCCACAGGAGATTTCTAAGAGAGGAGGACTGTATTTATACCTCACAGCAAACGCATTTGCTTTTCAGCAGTATTAGCCAGTTGGTAGTTCAACTGAAATGTATGTGTGCACTGTGGGAAAAGTTAGTGAGGAAAATGCAATTCAAGGTAATGTTGTATCTATCTTTGCAATGTTTATTAAATATAGTATCACTCAAATTAACATATTTGCCCAGAAAAAAGGGGAATACATTGTCTACATTAGCAAAGCAAGTGGTAATCAAGAATTCAGTCCGGGAACACCTGGTGAAAATAAAAGTGACCCCTAAACTTGAAAATTTTGTCCCTGCTCTGCCTCGGAATTGTAGAGCAAAAGATTTTGAGTGGCTCAGTAGAGTTAATACAAGTGCACAGAAAACTTCAAACAGATTCGCCTTTAATTCAATGACTTCAGATACGTAAATTCATTAGAGATCTATAATGAATGCAGGAAAAACTGTATTAGGCCTATGCAGACTAAATACACAGCATTTTGCAGTCCTCCTCCTTTTTTAAAACAATGTGCATGACAGTGGCGCAATGAAAATCTTAATCCAGGTTTGCTCCCTGACATTATTTTCATGCCTTACCTTTGGGAGTGTGTTGTGGGCTACTCACCACCATTTTTATATTTTCTGAATCTTTCCATTGTCATTATTGGTGTTTTTGATAAACCTTGCTGGGTGTACAGGAACTGGTACAGCAGACTTCTGAGTTTAACAAAGAGGAACAAGGACAGACAGGAATCCAAATCAGGGGTTCAGAGAAGAGAACTTCATGTCTGGGCAGCTCCCACACCTGTCCTAGGAGATCCTCAGCCCCCTTGATCCAGGTGTGAAACCATCAAGATGGGTCAATCTCATCTTGAAAAGTGACATCCTGGAGGACCTTTCATTCTGAGGTGTCAGATCACTGCCCAGGATTATAAGGCACAGTACAGGATATAGGAGAAGATAATTTTGGGATTACACAGGACTTTTTACAGGATTTTTAGGGGAGAAAACAGAGGCAGGGCTGGATCTTGATGCTGTAGGGAGGACCAAGTATGGGAAAGCAGCAGGATAAGGAGGTAAAAAGAACTGGATGCTGCAAGCTGGTCAGTACCCTTGGCCAGCCGTGACCTACACCTGGTCAGAGTATCTTGTCCTGTCCTCTTACTAAGTGCCATTGCCAATGCTCTTCCTGTCAGTGGGGCTCTTTCACACATGGATGCATGGGCATGTGTTTGACTGGGGCTCTAAATGCAGTCTTTGGAATGGGACCAGTGCTCAGAGGCCCATGCATCCATGATGAGGAAGTAACTAGAGTGGGAGAAGTGTATGAGGGCATGTGTGTGTGCTGGTGAGTGGATGAGACTGTGGCTGCTCATGTTTGTGTGAGTGCTGTGTGTGTCCATGAACTTGGATCCACATGACCAGTAGTGTATGTTTCAGCATGGGGTGCATGGGGGGATGCTTGTTTGTTTATGTGTGCCTAGTGGGAACACACACCAGGAATTCCTGCTGGTGGATGCAAGGGCAGAGACCTGCAAAAGCCATGCCAATTTTAGACCTCTAACTAACAGTTAATTGGTGTACCCTTAGGTTAAAGGAATTAGTTCTCTAACTGTCATCATCTTTATGCTTTCAGACTTACTATATTTATGTGGTTTAGTATGAGATTAATTACACTTGACTGTAGACATCTAGCCTCTGTTGCTTGTCTAGGCCTTCTGTTGTAGTCACTGAGGAGGGAATGGTACCACAGCATGGAGGCTGTGCCTAAAGTAGATGGGATGGATCACTTGAAGGCACCTCTTTACTTTCATTGACTGGAAAGGTCTCTTAAATGATGAGCTTGGTCTAGATACAGAAGCTTTAAATGGCTAGAATTACAGGAATTTCATACTTAATAACTTGGAATTATAAACAGCATTTTGATGTTATAATCAGCAATTTAAAATTATGGGACAGATCTTTCCCTTAGTGTTTACAGACAGATTGAACACAGGCCTAATTAAGATAAAGCCACATGGGCCTTCTTGTCTTCTCCCAGTCTCAAAAGTCCTTTCTCCCTCACAATACTAATGAGAGAAGAGAGCAATGAGATTCTAAAAAGCTAAGATAAAGTCCAAATTCTGTAACCTCTCCCCTTCCCTTATTCAAAAAAAAAAAAATTACAAAAAATAGATTATATTAATTTCATAAATTTCTACTTTTCTGCAGAGACTCTAATTTCTACTTTGAAAAATAGAATGTAATGGTCAGCCAGAGACAAATAGTGACAGCAAAGACTGTGCAAGAGCCACACTGACTTTGTAGAAAAAAGATGAAGATTCAAGGACTTCGCATTTGATGATACATTGACTTCAGTTTACCTAGTGGAAAAGTATAATTTAGCATCGTGGAAGACTTCTCAAGTTCTTAAACAAAGAATTTTAGTGTTTGAGTCCTTCAGGGTTGTCTAGACAACAGTGAAGTTCCAATGTCTAAATTTGGATTGTCTCTTAGATGTTGTAGTTTAGACATTTACTACAAGAATGAGACCCTGGAAGGTTTGGATAGGAAATATTTTGATTAATTTACTATTTTCAGTAATTTAGGCCCCATAGTTGTTATAGTGTCTGTTGTTATACATGTCTGTAAGGCCTTTGGCATGGTCCTAACATGACATCTTTATCTCCAAATTGGATTTGAAGGGTGGACACAACCAGATATTTGTGGTCTATGGCTCTATGTCCAGGTAGAGGCCTGTGATGAGTGATGTTCCTCAAGGCTCTGTCTTGGGACCTGTGCTCTTCAATATCTTCATCAATGATATAGTCAGTGAGACAGTGAGATCGAGTCCAGCTTCAAGAAGTTTGCAGATGATACAAAGCTGAGAGGCGCAGTTGACACAACAGAAGAAAGGAATGTCATCCAGAGGACAAGCTCGAGGTCCTGTTAGAGTGGGCCCAGTGAAGCGTTACAAAGATGATCAAAGGACTGGAGAACCTCCTTTGTGAAGACAGACTGAGAGAGTTGGGGTTTTTCAGTCTGGAGAAGAGAAGGCTTTAAAGACACGATAGAGCAACTTTCCAGTACTTAAAGGGAGCTTATAGAAAGGAGCAGACTGACTTTTTACATGGGGAGATAGTGATAGGACAAGGAGAAGTTGTTATAAGTTAAAAGAAGAGAGATTTAGATTAGATGCTAGAAAGAATTTCTTTACTTATAAGGATGGTGGGGTACTGGAACAGGCTTCTCAGAGAAGCTGTAGCTGCTCCATCCCTGGAAGAGTTAAAGGCTGGGATGGATGATGTTTTGAGCAGCTTGACCTAGTGGATGGCATCCCCATGGCAGGGGGGTTGGAATTGGATGATCTTTAAGGTCTCTTCCAACCATTCTATGGTTCTATGATATTGCTTATATCTAATAGTCTGGATAGTCTAATGACTTCATTTTCAAAGAAGAATCCATTATAATTCCAGGAAAGTGTTGAGATTATGTACAACACACTGGCTCACTCAAACATTTCTGAGAAATTAAAGGAAAAAATATAAGAGTGAATTTACACTAATTTCAGGAATATAAAACAAAATTTTATTTGGCAAAAGGCATTTGGTCATGTGGATGTGTTGTGGTTTTACCAC
>VYZS01009921.1:1181-16208 GCA_013400695.1 Neodrepanis coruscans | reverse complement strand
ATTAAGAGTCATTTCTCATCTCTGACTGAAACAGCAAATCTAAAACCAATCAGTTGTATTTTACTTTAAATGAGACTTCTGAAAAGCCCAAATTACATGACATTTGAGCAGTTATTAATTCAGGAATATTATTATAAACTCTCATGGTTTATATGGCAACACAGGGCATCTCCTGGGGACATTCAGACAAAATATCCTTTGGAATCTTGTTCTTCTCCCCCAGGAAGTGGAAGAGCTTCAGGAGCAGTGTTGCTTCAAAGAGAAGGACTATCATTACCTTAACTGCTTAAAAAGGGTAAGACCACAAGAGGGGCCAAATTATTCATTGTGAAATGAAGTTGCACTTATAAAATATATACTTCTATACCTCTATCTATTTAAATGATGTGTTTTTTAGTCTCTGGAGGTGCAGCTGCAGAGAGCCAAGGAAGAAATGAAGGCCTATGTGTCCCCAGACCCTCAGCAGCGACGCAGGACAATCCGGTGGGTCCCCAGGGTGTCCCCTCTGGGGCAGGCTGGAGGCTGTCCAGAAACTGGGCTTAAAGTTAGGAATTTTCTCACTGGCATTTGAACTGGAGGAGTTCACCTGATAAATTTAGAAAGTCTATAATAAGCTAAAAATAAGTATCTCAGATTCCAGTCTATACTGCTGGAAACCTGTGAGTTCTCTCAGACATACCAGGAGCTTTTCCCTTCCCCAAGAGGGGTTTGACTGCACCATCCCATGAGCCTCCATCATTACCCTCAGTTTCTTTTACTCCAGTATAAATCCACTTCCTTCATCCTGTGGTTCTTTTAGGATCTCTCTCCTTTGCCTGGCAGGAAATACAATCAGTAGAGCTGCTGCTTATTTTTGGTATAGTTTTCTATTTTGAATGATGCAGTCCTGCCAAAGATGGAAATGTTTTCTGAGAATGAGGTTTTTTGGATTAATTATCTGTGCTAAGAAGTCTAAATGTTAGCACATCACAGAGATTTTTTCTCATTGCTAAATATTTTCGTAAAAGTATCCTGTTTAAAATTTTGTGTGTGTTCAATCTTCTAATACAACATAAAAGTTGAAACAAAATTCAGGCAACAAATCAACAAACTGGTTCAGCCCTGTCAAAATTAAGCATCAGGAAAATCCAAAACATTTATAACATTCATTTGGTAAAAATATCAAAATACCTGAGGTTTATTCTTTCATAATTTTTCAAAATTCCAGAATTTTGCATGAAATAGAAATTCTGTTTTCCTGAAGAAAAAAATCCAGCAAAATAATCAATCTGAAACTGGTGTGATTCCTTGATGTGAGGCCTCTTCCATCTTTCTGAGTTTTGGGGACAGGATTTGTGGCCCCTGCTCTGTGTCAGAGCTGTGCCTCTCTTACAGGCTCCTGGACAATGTGCCAAAGTGCTGCCCAGAATTGTCCTATTCACAACTTGAAAACATGACCAAGTGGCAAAGCAAGGATAGAACTGCTTAATTAGATAATTAATAACCATTCCACATTGGGTTTGAAAGCCTCAGGCTGTCCAGCACTCTGACATTGCAGCAGGAAAAGGGAACCAGGAGTTGTCTGGCACTTCTCAAAAGAGATAGAAGAGTAAATTACTTTCCCAAGGTATCTGTGCTCTTAGGACTTTGACCTTTCAGAGTAATTTCTGTCTGGACCTTTCTGTTGCAGTGGTGGCAACAAGGGAAGCACCATTACCTGGGAGTGTACAGAGCCAAATCATTTGGTGTCATCAGAGGCAATGGAGTGAAAAAGGCAGTAGGGTCAGACAGCAGGAACAGCCATGGAAGGGGCTGCTGGGTTGGTTCTCAAATGCTGAGCAAAAAAAAAACACTTGGGAAATGAAGCTCCAGGATATGAGTGTTCACACACAGAGCCAGCAAAGCTGAAACAGAGCATGAGCCCAGCTCTGTAATCCCAGGTATGGGGAGGGAGTGTGAGCACAGTGTTACCCCTCTGCTGTCCCCATTTCACTTCCCCACTGTGGAAATTATCCTCCCTCTGGGACTAGACACAGTTTTGACCTTTTTCAGAGGTTCCAGACCTTCATTTAAATGATTTACAGCAAAGTTCAGTAGAGAGATCTTTGCAAAATATGAAATGAGATGAAAAAGTTTTTCTCTGGACATCCCTTTAGAACCTGGATGTATTTTTCAGCAGGCACTGGAATGTAAACGGAGTAAAAATGAGCCAGAAATAGAACAGCACTTTCCTAACAACGTATTGAACAAAAAATGTCTTAATTCAGACCCTCTTTATTGAATATAAACTCTCTGTTCCGTGGAGTCACTTCCTAGGAATGTGAAAAGTTAATTTTCTTCTCTAAAAATAGAAAGTTGTGGGGTTTTTAACAAAGTTATTAAGTTACATTCTTTCCAGTCATCATTATAAATAGTAAAGAAAAACTTACTAGAAAAGATATAAAATCTTCTGATGATTACTTTGAAAATTCTACTTTAAAAAAAAAAAAAGGGGTGTTTTAGAGGCCAAATGTGTGAGAATATGTGCTGTGTGCCAGGGCAAACAAGCAGATTCAGCCTCAGCTGTGGCTTGGTGAGGATTCCTGGGATTAGCAGGACAAGCACCTGGAGCAGCCTCAGGACAGCTCTGATTTGTTCTGGATGGAATTGTCCAAGAGCAAGAAATCATGAAGTGATCCAGTTTCATTCCTGGGGCAGGCAGGACAAGCTGGCTGGGAGCCCAAGGGCTCCAGTGAAAATCCTGGAGTACTTGGGAGAAAGGGAAGGAATAAAGGAATGTGATGCCTTGAGTTCACCTGGCTGCTCACCAACCTTCCCCCTCTGGCAGCATGAAGGCTGACATTTCATTCTGGAAATTAGGGTTTCTCTACACAAAAGTCATTTACTGTAGACAATTTGGAAAGCCCTTTAGATGAGCTGAGCTGTTTTGAATCCCACTAGCAAACCCACACAAAATATAATTGATTTTTTTTTTCAATTCACTCAGTGAATAGTTTTTTCTGTTGTCACACTTCAGGAAAAATGGCAATCAGTCCTAGTGCTGTCTCTGCAGGGGGCTGATGTGGTTTGCATGTGTCAGGTTTGGGTATGTCACAGTGATCAGCCTCTTGTTACAGACAAAGGTGCACAGCCAAGACTTTTAACAATGAATGTCACCAGTTACGCTGCTGGGCCTAAATATAGGCCCCGAAATGTGAGGGCTGTTTTCTGAGACAGGAACACACATTGCAGCCGCTGGACTTGTCAGACCTGGGCTGAAATACTATTCCCCTTCATTCCTGTCCTTTCCCACTCATTGCAATGCTGCATTCCCAGCAATTAAGGGCTGGGGCTCTGTGAACTCTGCTGTGAGGCCGTGGCTCACCTCGGAATATCACCAGGATAAAGGCATTATAAAAAGGGATCAGGTACATCTTATCTGGATGGTCTCACTGCTGCTTTCAAGCTGGAGGGAGCAGTAATTATTTCTGCTTCAAAAATGGCAGAGGTCTTACCCACTATCCCTTTTCCCAGCTGAGATGGGGAGATCTGATCCTTGATGTCCAGGGATATGTTGTCCAACAACAAAAAGGTTTCTTTGTGCTTTCTCTTCTCTCCCATTTATGAAACCTCCCAATACTTCCATCATTTTCCATGCTTTTATCATTATTCTGTCCTGCTACACAGAACCAGATCATGATAAAACCATTTTATATTTCCTTTAGAGAACAGTACACACGGATCATCCAGGAACAAGAAAACCTTGGGAAGGTAAGAATGAGCCTTTTACCTCATACAAACATTGTACAGTCCATATATTTGTGGGGCTTATTCCCAAAGGCTGTGGTCAGTCTATTATAAAAAGTATATTGCAGCCTACAAAGAAAATTCCATCACTGCTGGCACTGGTAACTAATACCCTGGAAAGGGATCCTGCTCACTCCTCAGGGCTTGATTTCCTGCAGGGAATAGCATGATAGTCAAACAGCACAATGTGACAGCACATTCCCTGAAAACCATTTGGATCAGGCACTGAAACACAGGCATAATGAGCTGTGCCAGCTCAGATTTTCTGTTGTAAATAAAGCAACCTGTTGAAGACAATAAATTCTGAGCCCGTCAACCTCATCACTGTTGTTAAAGGCCAGGGGATCATAAGTGTTACACAAAAGCAGTTGTCCAGTTTTAATCTTGTCTGATGAGCATGGACAAGGCTGGGCTTAGCAAGTCTCACCAAACAGCTTTTCTTCATTTCCTTTTCTGAGTCAGTCTGAGTGATTTTTACAGGCTTGAGCCGCCCTGTTAATAATCAGGAGAAGGTTTAATTGTAAAACATGGATTTCCTGTTAAAATATGATAGGAATCCATTGCAAATTGCACCTGGATACTGTAAGAGCTCTGTGTGGGAATGATCTCAGCATATGATCTGAGCATAAGTTCTCAAATAGATAAGACTAATATTTAGACAGTTAAAAACCATGGAAAGAGTTGTCAATCTGTACAAAGATCTAAGTCCCAGGTGTTAACACTCCCTGCAAGTGATAAATGTATTATCAACTCTAACAAAACAATCTTTCAGCAGCTTATAAAAATCTCTGTCATTCCAAGCTGCCTCTGTGAGCAATTTTTCTGGTGTAAAACTGTTGCAGAAATGTAATAGTTTTGTATTTTTTACCAGAAACTACGAGAGAAGCAGAAAGTTGTACGGGAAAGTCACGGGCCAAATATGAAGCAAATGAAAATGTGGCAGGACTTTGAGCAGTTAATGGAGTGTAAGAGGGAATGTTTTCAGAAACAACAAAATCAAGCAGCCATTGGTCAGGTCATTCAGGAAGGAGGTAAAGAGAGGCTTGTGTTATGAATTCTTCCTCCTCACACCTACATGGAGGAGGAAGATGGTGTTGGGTTTTAAAAGGAAAATCTTCCTCTCATCAATTCTACAAGTTTTCTACGTTATTTGGTTTTGGGGGATGAACAGAGAGAGCAGCCAACCCTGTGGAGCTTCTCCTCCAGGGAAAACCTGCTGTGGTTGGAAGGTCTGCTGGGGGAGCTGCACTGGGATGAACCCCCTGGTAAATCCCTGTTTTATGAGGCCAGGAAGGGCAGGAATCTGCAGAGAGATCAAAGGGAAGCAAATCCTTCTCCAGGGTCAGGCAAAACTTACGTAATTGCTCTGCCTCTCATTCCCTGTGGCTGAGGTTACATTTTTGCAAGGCCTGGGACTTGCTGTGGTGTAATTGTGGCCCTCCTGGCTTGGCCCCCTGGGTGCCCATTGTCCTTGTCCCTGCAGTGTGACGGCAGGAGTGGGGCTGTTGTCAGCCTGGCCTCTCTCTGCTGGTCACACCTTCCCTGCACGGTTCAGTTCAGCTGATTGTGCTCCCAGGAGACACTTCAGAGCTGCAGCGTCAGGAGTGGCTTTGGAGAACAATCACTTGGAGCTTTCAGCCATTCTCTTTTGCTGGTGTGTGTTTTTAACAAGTGTATTTTTCTTGCACATTCACCTCCTGTATTTTTTTTCTGGGTGGCCTGTTTGAAGGTGTGCCCAGAGGTTGACCAAAGCTTTCCCCAGTGAGGATGTTTTGAGCTGCTTTGTCTGCCCAGGGTGGTTCCAGAGGAATTGGACACCCCAGGAGGGTCATCTCCACTTTCTCCTTTGTCTTACTGGGTTTCTGGATAGGTTGGTGGTTTTTTTTTAGTTTTCCCTGCCTGAAGTAGGATGTCTTTTCTGGATATAAAAAAAAAGTATTTTTGCTTTCTTTGATACCTAACTATGAGATCTTCTGCTGGTTTCTATCTGCAGAGAGATTAGGGTAATTACAGAGTTCCTAGTTTGCCTTTGCATTAAATATATTTGTCAACAGGGCTGGAATAAAAAGCTGGCAAAAGTACCTTTTGACTGTGTGGTTTTCTTCTTTTTTACATTTTTTAGATGAAAAAGGGAAATTTTGGGGGGCTGGGCCACAGGAAAAGGAGGATTGAATGGGTTATTTAATGACATTTATATGGGTTTTGGACCTGCCTGCCCTGTGCCATCATCACCACGTGGCACCTGCACAGCTCCTTGGAGCTGCTGAGCTGGGAAAAGTCATGGCATTCCCATTCCTGGAATTCTAATGGAGGGGTTTGCTGAAGGCTTGACAGCAATAGTAAAATAACACAGACAAGTAGATATGAGACATGCTGAAATCATGGGAGAATCACCAAAAATGGGCATTAAGGTTCCTTAGGAATCAGCCTGTGGTTCAGAGTCACCAGACAGGGCAGGGAGAAAGGGGATTTCATAGACTTGGAGTCAAAACTTTTAACAAAACCTTAGAAATCCTCTTTGACTGGACCATTTACCCAAAGATGTATGACAGGGATTAGCCTGGTGCCCAGGACTGCCTTGGGAAGTCAGAGCAGTGATATGGAGTAAGATGGAGTACAATCATTTTCTGTTCCTTCAGAGTCCCCCTAAAAATAGTTCCTCTCTCTGCCTTGTAAAAACAGTTTATTGCTGGTTACTCAAAGCTGACGTGATTGTTGTTCTGATCTGATTAGTGCTCTGTCATTTGTGCTGCACCAAGAAAGGGCACACAGATTATAAACTGCAGCAGCAGCAGCAAAATGACTTTCTGAGATGAAGCAGAAAATCATAATAACTGTTATCAGAAGAAAATTGGAAAAACTCAAATGATATTTTTAGCTTTTGGTACAAGTGGACATTTAATAAATGCAACTTTAATGGATTCTGTTCACTGAGTTTTTCCACCTAGTTCAGGATTTGATGGGAGCATTCAAAAATATTTCACAGTTTTATCTTTGCTTCCTATCTTGCAACAAAAAGCTAACGTCTCATTTTTTTTTACTTTGTTATTATTAATAACCTGGCTGGTTAATAAGGTCCAAATGAATCAAAAATGTGTGTGAGCAAATTCAGGGCTGCAGCACTTACCAGATTTCCCCCCCTTGGAACAGTGATCTGAGCAGTCACATGAGCAGCAGCTTCTCCTTCTTATCCAGAACTGGCTGAGGGAGAATCCCACCTCTAAAACTCCTGTAGTATTCTGCAGCTTTGGGGGATTTAGGGATGTTGAGTTGAGCTGTTCTTGGAGCTACAGCAAGTTCCACATGGACCTGAGAGATGAAATATTTGCAGGCATCAGAAGCATCCCCTGTGTTGTGGGAGCAGCCATTTACCACCTGGGTATCACAGTGTTTGGTTCACATTTTAGTGGTACCATTTTACTTCCATTTCAACTATATTAACTAAAATAAATGTTACTAGACTTCCTTAGCTAACCCAAATCTAGGATTGCTTATTTCTGTCTCTTCACTCACATGGATATTACTACAATCATAAAAGTTAGACCCTGCTTTTGTATTTATTGTGTCTAAATACACCAGGACTTTCTTGTTAGACTTTGCTGCAGTGTGGGGACTGACTGGGAGACAGGGAGAGTGAAGTGCTGTCACCTGAAAGGTGGGGACACAGCAGAGGGGGGGACACTCACTCCATCACTTTGCTGGGATGAGGAGAGTGCTGGTGCCTCTGGATCTGGGATCCCTCTCTGGCCCGGCCTTTGCTCAGAACTTCAGTGTAAAAAGTCAAGCCTGTTATCACTCCCAGCCATAGGTTCCTGCTGAGGGAACTCTGTTAACTCTTCACCTGCCTCTCTCCAGTGCAACCTGGGATGGAAAGAGGGTTGGCATTCTCATGGATGTGCCAGCATTCCAGTGAGGAAGTGTTGCACAAATCAACAACTTTATCACAAGGTCCCACCTGTCTGGGCAACACCCACGTGGGGAGTTGTTTCCTAACACTCAGAATTTTGACCTATTTCCAGCTTGTTTCAAGAGTCCTTGAAATCCTGGATTTAAAAGAGGTTCTCCAAAGTCCCAGTGTCTGTTTCTGGAGCAGCAATTTCACAGTGGCAGCCTCTGAACTCCTGAGGCAACCCAAGGTCAGTGGGTGAAAAGGGTATTTTTCACCATTGCACGACACTGATTTTCATGATTCCGGTTTCCAGGCAGCTCCACAGTGATGTCACCCTGGGTGAGGAGCTCTGGGGGCTTGGAGAGGGAGCAAACATGTCCCAAATAACCTACAGGAACTGTGAGACAAACCACTACTTTCACAGAACCCTCCCTGACTTCAGTGGGAGTTTTGCCAAAATAAGGTCTGCTGGATTTAGCTCCCTGTTCTTCGTCCTGACAGACAAAAAAAAAAGCAGGAATTAAAGGGCCACAATCAGATTTATGGCACACAGAGGACAAAAATCAGTGTAATGATCTAAAAGGACGACTTGGGTCTGACACAAATCAATGTTCCATCAGACACTTCCTGATTTATAACAAACTCTAAATGTTTGTGGGAGGTTTTCTCAGCACAAACAACTGAATAACAGGTCCTAAGCAGCACAGTTTGATTTTTAGTGGACAGCCACGAGAGGCTGTTGCACAAATCTAGTGCTGAAGTATTTCCAGTGTTTATCCTTAGGATATAACTGTATTCTTTACTTTGTATTTAAAGGCATTATTTATATTTATTATTAAAAACTGTATTTTTACCTTTTTTTAACCTTATCTTCTGCATAGTAATGAAAAAGTTTTTTTGCTAATTAGGATGCTCATATCCAGCTGAATACCAGGAACTGGAGTTCTTTTCTTGCAAATGGATCTCCTCAAGCCAATGTCTATTTTCCTGCTTCAGTTCAGTCTCTTATTACACAATACCATGTCATTTTTAAGCTTCTAAATTTTATTGCAAATTCTAAACCCACTCTTTTATACAATAAGCACTTAATTAGATCTATTCTTGAAACAGGACAGAGCCAAATCCTGCCGGTTTTGCTGATAGAAAAAAATGCACTTGATAGGAACATGGAAAATGGGATCTTACCAGTTTTCAAATCTATTCCTTTCACTGCTTATTTTTCCTGGAATTGCAATAGAAAATATGCTTTGCACTTAGGGAGCAACAACAGCAAAACCACATGCAAATAATGACCAGGTAAGAGAAATAATGAAGGAATTAATCTCCCAAATTCTTTATGAATTTTACAACTGGTTCATACTTAAAAAATCCTCAACAAACTAAACACAAAACCATTAAGATTTTCTGCAATTAAAATTTGTAAGGGTTTCATACTTGGGGGTTTTAAAATAGCAGTTGAAACTAAGGTTATAAAATAATAATTCAGCAGTTTTCTTGGTTTACAATATTGCAGCATTTTCTGGTGAGTAAACTAATGTTTAGGCTTTTCTTTGCAGTTACCACAGAAATTTTAAGAGTCACTAGTGGAGAATCATCACTAAAAAAGCCAAAAGGGCTGATTCATTTGGGATTCTAGAACTGGATACATTTAAAATTAAAGATGGGGGAGCTTGGTCACTCCAGAGTGGGCTCTCACTGTGGTGTTACTGTTCCTTGTGTGGTTCTTATTTACAGTCTCTGCTCCAATCATTTGTACATTGGATCACACACTGATTTGTATGGGAAATACAGCCCTTTGAAATCTCATACCATGAAGGTTCTTTTCTGCTTCTTGGTTTAATAGAAGTGAAGGTTGATTGTAAAACACGAGGAGAGGGAAAGAGGGAAGTCATACACTGGAAAAAGCACTATAAATATATTCCTGGGATCATTAACACAACCTGGTAACACTTCACCCTTTGTTGTGGAAAGAATTGGGCAATCCTTTTATCAAATGTCCAAAAGGTGTTTACAATTCCATCCCAAATTAACATGGCTTTAAAGAAAACACCCCATGGTTCTTAATTCCGTTATTAAATTCATTTTCAACCTTTTCCTTAACTCTGGTATCAAATTTGGAGGGGGATTGAGCCTTGGAGGGGATTCACTTGCTGGTGACTCGGCAGTGTCAGCCAAATGGTCGACTTTTATTCTGACACTTGTTGAAGAATTTGATTGAAACTATATATGTCCAGATAACACCCAACAAAGTGCCCCTCTTGCGTTTGTTTCGAGATATTTTTGGAAACAACAGAAGCGACCTTGGGCTGAGCTGCTTTTCCAATTTAGGACTTCATTTGGTCTAAGAGAGTAAAATTATACTCCTGAATCCTTTGGTGCACCCACAAACAAGGCAGTTTTGTTTTATGCCACGGCAGGGTTGTTTTTCTGTACCTTCTGAGCAGTGTTGATCTGTGGAGGATAAGAATTAGTTTAGGTAATCAACAGTTACTTTCAAATGTACATATAAATAGTCTCTGATGTATCACATGGCCCTTGAAGATATTGTGTAATCCAAAACATCAGTGGCCCCTTATGTAACACCTTTGCTCCTCTAGAACCAGTTCTAATAAACAGGCTTTGCCTTTGTCTTTGCTCACAGACATGAAAAAGGGGATTTGAAGGCAGAGCTCACACAGACTTGCTGTAAAGCCTAAATGAGGAGTGGCAGTGCTGGGATGGGGCTGCCACCTGTCCCCTCACAGCACAAACACTGTTTGTGAGCTCCAAGGTTGGGAGCCAGGTCCTCTCATGGAGTCAGGGATTGTTTTCTCCTGACTTGGGTTTGCCAGCTGTGCAATCCTATCTGTGACACTTTATTGCATCTAATCACTTAAGAAGTTTTAAATAGTTTGTACTTAATTTTCTGTACAATCAATCTATTCCAATTCATTTGTATTGCTCTGCTACAGACATCCTGCTCCCAGGAACAAAATGGGATTAGTTTGTGGCAATGATAATGCAGTTTCAGTGCTGGGAATAAAAGAGTTGACACTGTAAGTGTTCTTGTCATTTATCCTGCACAATATTTACTCTCTTCAGTATTAATGTCGTGCAGTGTTATCTAATGATCAAATCTAAGGAATAACATGGAAAATAAATCTAGACATGCCAGTGGAATCTCTCTGACAAAAGTGGTGCATGCAAATGCTTGGGAGGATATTGTTTGTGTTACTTTGATCAGACTCCATGTCAGTGCACATTTTATAGCTCTATTACATCCTGACTGTGACTGTTGGCTCAAGTTCTAACTCCAGAATATCCAGTTCCCTGATTTTATGGCATTGTCATGTAAAGTATTTGTGGGCAGATTAAGAGAAGCGACTCTGACTCCGTGAACATGTGTGACTACATTACCATATGCACAAGCCAGTTCAAAATAAACTATTTGCTTTAGCAACTTTCATCACAGAATCTCAGAAGAACTGACAAACAACTCTCAGGAAGTCTGTTGGCCACGTAGCCAGATCAACAAGTTGCTGCTATTTCTGTGATTTTCTACATGAACAAACCCCGGCGTGGAACGAAACAGAAGCAAAACTAAAAACCCAGTCCTTGTCTCAGGGCATTCCCAGGATTCCCAAGCTGAGAAACCTCCTGATTCTGGTCCTGAGCGTGGTTGTGGTGAGTCCCAGGCCCTCATCCCGAGGTTTGCATTGTTGGCACATCAAGGAACGATGTGCAAACGTCACCCAAATTCCCGGCGCGGCCGTGGGTGTCCTTGCCCTGAGTATCCTCAGCTGACCCTGCTCTGCCCAAAGAGTAACTCAGGAGTAAAATGTCTGTACATTTACAACATGATCATTCACTGGGAAGGTCGTAGCAGGCACAAACAGATATGATAGAGACAAACAAAGCTGTGCCCTGAGATTTTAATTACATTCCATGGAGGAATTTTGAACATAGGAAGCATCTCAACCACCTTCATATGGAGATAATGGAGTCAACTAAATGAAATGTGAGATTTTTTTTCCCTACCCTGAGGTCTGTCCATAATCCCAGAGAGATCAGGTCAGGAGAAGCAGCCCTGAGTGCAATCCCTGGGTGTGTGGATGTGCAAAGATTTTCTCACTTGTAAACCAGGAAACAACACTCTGGTCAACCTGGTATTTGTGGGCCTGTGCTCTGTACATTCACTCTTTAACAAGTGTCTGTTTTGTGCTCTATCTTTTAATTATATAACCTTGCACTGAAATAACTGGAATAATTTTTTTCTTAAATGTTAGAGGGAAATGAAGATATTTTGAATATTATATTATTTGAATATTACCCAATGTTGTCTTCAAAAATTGGGAAAACTGGCTGGCCTGGAGGATGGTAAAGGATGAGAGAGTTTGGGCTTCTGGTTTATTGGCCTGAGCAGCTGCAGACTAAGCTGCTGCTTCTGCTTGTCTGTCTGCTCCTCAGAGTGCTGGAATTGGCTGGGTTAGAAGGGCAGCAGATTTATCCCTGAGCATTAGATTTTGCTTTTATATATGAGAACAACTCCAGTTAATGAATAACTCAGTCAGTGGTGAAAGCTCCTGCTTAGTCTGATAAATTTGGCCTTAAACAAAGACTTCTGTTGATACAAGGATACACCACAGGGGAATAAAAACACTTTCCCCATGAAAAAAATTCAACAGAACCAAAAAAATTTAAATTTTCATATCATTTCAGGAAGGAAACCCTGAAAAATCACGTTTAAAAAAATCTCACAGTTTTACAAGGCAAAGTTAAATTTTCAAAAGCAAATTTAGGTTTCTTTAGAAACCAGGCTCTTTAGTCAGCACTTAAAAAGTAAAACCAACTCAGAATGCTTGGAGGGAGATGTTCTCCTTACTCAGAAGATCTACAGCCTGTTACTGAGTAGTTCCATTAGAGTCAGATTAACTCCTCATCTCAGACTCAGCAATGTTTACAGGGTTATATCCTCCAAGGAAAGACATGAATGCTGGAGTTTCATAATAAGGGAATTTTTCTTTGATACAGCAGCTGCATCAGAGCCAATTTTAGGTGCAAATACAAAGTGCTGGTGCAATTTATCCCTGTCTGAAACAATCCAAAAGGGTACATCCAGTCTTTCTAAAAGGGCATTCAACAAATAGAGTGGTTTGCAGTGTTATTGCTTCACTGAGGCATAAATATTGAATCCTCAAACACAACATTAGCTAATGAAGTTGGGGGTGATTATTGGCTGCAGGAAAAGCACACACTAAAGGGAGCATGGATTAAGCCTGCCCTCTTACTGCACAGAATGTGGTTGCTCCCTGAATACAACAAGGATGTGGGTTTCCAGGAGATTAAATCCAGCAATAATTCACACCTGGAATTTAAAAGAAGGCCACTTAAAAAAATGTAAAATTAGATGGAGCTTCTTAAATTGCAGGGTGCTGCATGGACTGTGTGGAACTTAAGACAAAGCTTCCTCAAAGCCAAAATGCCTCCAGTAAAACAGCAGTGAGAACTCTGGGTTTAGCTGAAGTTGTTACTTGGCACATGCTGAAACATTCTGTGGCACTGAATAGTCAGGAAAACCCAATGGGGAGGCAGGAGAGGAGGTGGGATTACCCTGTTCTGTGGCACCTCAGTCAAAACCAGCCTGGCATCATGGTGACAATGGCTTCTTACAGTCAGGCTTATCTCAATATCCTCATGGAAGATGATTATTAACTCAGTTGCTGAGTTTATAGCCACAGAATTACTGTGAAAGCAAAACTGAAGGGGTGGGGAGCAGCAGGGAAGGAGTTTGGACACATAGAAGTGGCTGGAGCTTCCTAACCTGCCTTCCCCCTCACAGAAAATGTTTTGCAGAGCTGCACCTCTGTCTGCAGTTCCTGTTGTCCTGAATGTGCTTCAGGGATCAGCTCAAGACAGTCTGGAGACAAATTAGAAGAAGAACAACTGTTTTATTAAAAAGCTCATAAGCCAAGGTGAAATCTTGCCTTCCATCAAAACCTGCTCCCCTAATGGGATGTTGAGTGATCACAGAGTTAAAACAACAGCAAACAAGCAAACAAGACAGAAATGTTATCACTAAAGAAATGCTTACCAGGCAATCAGTGCTGGGAGGCAGGAAATTAATACTCATAACTTTTGGTTGGCTCTGTCAGGGGGGTCGTGCTCCTCTCCTTTGTGTGAGTCTCCAGAGATGGAATACAAAGGTGCAGAGTGATCTTTTGGTTCCTCCAGGGAATGTTTTCTCCTGTGGAAAGTCACTGTCCTCCCCTCACAGAACGTGTGCATCTGTTAAAGCAGAACATGAAGTTCTGGGGATGTGTCGCCTACACGATGGTATAAATCAGCCTCAGGAGCTTTCCTGAGGTAATGTCTTGGACAGATCCCTTCTGACTTCCTCTACAGGATTTTGGAGCAAACAAATGGAAATCAGGCTGCCTTAATGAGTTGGAAGGCTCTTCATGGCTTTTATGTGGTGCTGCAACAATTCCCAGACACCCTGTACATGTGCTGTATATTGATAGATAATGTGAGGTCAAACACAAGAATGGGGGGATTATGAAAATGCTTAAGCAAGAAACTGTGGAGAACTCCAAGGCACTGGAATCCAGTTGTGGGTTATTATGTAATTCAAGTAAACAGGATTTTTCAATCTCTTAAGCAATGAAAATTTAAAATATGTAATGAGCAATGTCACCACGTGTCTTGTTTATGGTCACACACTGTGCCAGTCTGCTGTAGGTATTTGCCTTTGCAAAATTAAAGTGATAAATGGTAAAGGAAACATTAGTTATAGTGTTTTCCTGAGTAAATACTTTCATCCTGGGCTTTATTAAAAATACACATAGTTAATACAAGTGGAATCATAAATACATAACTGCCAGCAATTCAAGCAATACCATAAAAATGCCACCTAAAATAAAGCTGTTTGCTTATAGGAATTGTTAGACTCTCCTTATGATTAACAGGATGGCAACTTTAGGGGAAGAATTCACTCTGAACTGAATGAAATAACCTCTTTTGAGTCAATCAAGTCACACCTACCTGGGATAAAAGAGTCTGACCCAAATAATCCAGAATTAGATCATCAGCTGCTGACACCATCCCTCTCCTGAGGTTTGGGGTGGCCTGAGCTGCTCTCCTTCTCCAGCTGCAGCTCAGACAACAGATTTCACTCNATCCACACTGAGATCTCTTCAAATAAAAATAAATATTTCAATTTTAGTAGCTTATGATGTAATTAAATGCAAAATGTTGCATGAAAAAAAAAATTTCATTTTCTTTCAAATCTCTTATGCACAGCACAGCTCTGATAACTATCAAACCTGTTTGATAAAGAAAATGTTATTAGTATCAGGTGCAAATAAATCTCATTCCTCTCCAAACCCATTGAGATG
>VYZS01009915.1:0-11331 GCA_013400695.1 Neodrepanis coruscans | reverse complement strand
GCAGTTTAAGCTAAACCACTACAGGAGGTCTGATAGCCAAAAACAGAGGCCTTAAAGACATCACAAACTAATTTCATTCCTTTTCTCATTTTGAGGCTATTTTGTTAGAAGTTCCATCTCCTTTCAACTATTTATAGTAGCTGGAACAACTTTCATACTACAGCTTTTTCTAGACATTGAAGGAAAGAACTTTCTCCTTTATGACAATATCTTTCTAATATAACTGCAGCCAAAATACTTTATTTTTATATAAAACTACTGGTTTTCCTTTATGTCTATATAAACCTACTTTTTTTCCTTTTCTTAACTCTGCTTGCAATTTTGACCATATGCTTTATTGATATCATGTATTTTTAAGTATCTTATATTCACTTACCTATGCTGACAGTTTCAAATGCATAGAAATTAAAAACCACTTATATCCAAGTCAATTTTTTTGAATCAATTTTGTATCAATTCTCCTAGTGTAAGACGACTACATTAACCATTTCCTCTGGATTGTTGTCTTTCAGAAAATATTTATTAAGTATCTTAGAGAATGTTAGTTTATAAATGTGCTTTCACTACAATAAATCTCAAAACAGAAAATGTGAACAAGGCAGTGGTAGTTGACACATAAACAGTTGGCAGAGCTTATAATTCAGGAGCATTCAGAATTGATGCAGGAAAGGGATGGGCCTTTTAGTCTTTCTAGCAAGCACAAAGTATGATTACATAGCCCTTGCAAATTTTTATATAAAAAATAAACTATTTTCACCAAGAGTTATAAAGAGATATTCCTGCAAAACAAAATAAGAAGCATGTTGCATCACAAAGATATTCAGAGCATTGTTTCTTACGATCTTTTTTCAACCAAAACATAAGTAATAAACTAGCAAGGGTTAGTAGTTACACCAGAATCATAAACTACCATCATATCTATGGTACTTTTATTGATTACAGTTAAATGAAATTCTGTATAAACATAGATTTTCTACTGTATGCATTTATACCATTGGTGCCAGCACAATAATGAAATTCACCTGCAGAATCAGAGACTGAATGAATACACTGCAAAGTTCCTGGGAAGCATCTAGCCATGACTGGCAGTGGTGTGGATCAGAGTTAAGTGCTCTCCATTTCTTTCCAGATGTATGCACTTTGATACAAAATGAAATGTCCTATAAAATATGGATTTATCAGCACTAGCTTGTGTTTCCTGTTCTAGCGATTCTGACACTGTCCAGTAACCTGGAATGAAAAAATACAGGAATAATAACAAAACAAAAAACTTGCTGGTAATTCTTTATCAATCTAAGTTGTGTCATATGTACGCAAATATATGAATCATTACATTTAATCATGGATCATTTAGAAAAACTCTTCAGGCAAGACAACTGGCTGCTAAGAATATAAAATAAACGCTGTCATTGAACATATATGAAACAGTCTATTGGAACCATCTAAATTCTTTCACATGTAGTGAAATTTAATCAAATGGTTCCCAAATCAAAACCCCACATTATAATAAGAAAATAAGAATATAAACAAGGAGGTTTTTTCAAGAACAATAGTTTCTGCATCAGAAATCTTTTATGCTGTGAAGACCAGCCAATTACTTTCACTTTGTCTTTTATGCGTTGAACTTCTCAAGATCTATGTATTACTGGGGAAAAGATCTTCAAAGAAACAATAAGGAAAACGGCATTTTATGTCATGCTAGATTCTCTATGTAGATGAAAGATTAACTTGGTAAACCGAAGCAATGACCAAACTTCTGTAGAACTTGAGATAGGGAAGGCAGTTTCTCTGGAATATCAATATGGGAAATTCATAGCTTTTTTCCCCATGTTATATGTGTGTTTGTTCTAAAGAGACCCTAAGGTTTTCTTATTACTTCTTGTTTGACCATTAATTCTATTCAGATTTGTCCATTTGACTATTGCCACAATGGCCACATCCATTACCACCTACTATTGACTTCGGCTGACATTTCGCTTAATGTTCGGAAAATTGGGGTTTCATTGTTTCTGTTTAGGTGCACTGAGAAGTAACAGTATCCAATATTAAATTACGTTTTAAATTAAACTTTTTCTTTCTAGGCAAACCTAAGAGTGACTTCTTTTGTACAGTCTTTTCCTGTTTTGCTGTGTAACTCTCGGGTGCATTAATGCTGTTCTTATTTTTTATTATTGCATGAAGTTATTAAATGTAATAAACTATGGACACCCAGAGAGATCTTTCATCTATTTTTTTGCCTATACAACTACATATGATGGATTGATTGTTGAAGAACTGCCTAGAAAATTATAAAGAAAATATTCTTAGAGCTTCTGTAATTCATTTCTCCAACATAAATAGATTTCTTGCTTAGTTTTCTACTCCTGTATTTGCTATACTTTGCTTTCCATATGCTGTTATTCATAATTGTAAGTATGTTTTCTATCATCCACACTATAGTATAAAGGTCAGAGTTTAGATATTTAGATATTACAACTCAGCATGTGGATCTAACCCTGACCTAGATCTAAACTCAAATATAAATAAAGATGGAATTTTTTATTTGCAAACAAATTTTGATTTTTTTTTTTTTTTTCACTATTGGACTCTGGGAAGTTTCTGAAGACAAATACAGAGCTGTAATCATTGTTACTGGCAGTGAAGGAAGAATGACAGGAGGAAGGAGAAGTAAATTAGGTATTTTGAACATCAGAGATTGTAGAGGAAAACTGCTTGGTGCTGATGACATTGAAATCCTTTTTTTTTTTCATGCAAGGAGAAGAGAGAAAGACTCAGTGTTTTGTAACAGAAAGACTTTGTCCAACAGAAAAAAAAACAACAAGCTAAACCAAAAAAAAAAAAACCCCACCAAACCAAACAAACCAAAACAAACAAAGAAAACATTTAATTTTAAATTATTCACATAACAACACTGCTTTATATATGTTTCAAAACAGTGAAGGAATGTCAGGACTTGCATACAGCTGGTTTTTTAGGTCAGCAAAGAACTGAAGAAGATCTAGAAATTTATCAAGGCAGAACATGTTCATGATAGAGTACAAATTATTTTGCTTGATATAAACAGTCAGAAAACCTGACATTAGCATCTTTAGCGTGATAACAAGCAGATGAGGATGTAAAATCATTTCATTAGTAATGGTTTGAAAAAATGTAGAGTCAGAAATCTTGCAAAACTCTAAAAGAAGTTCTCTGTACTTGTTTGACCCAATCATTGGATTGGTTATTTTCTATACACCACACGGAATCTCAAAAGGAATCCTTTATTTGCTCTGACACAAAAACAGACACTGGTTATGACAGTGAGAAAAACAGGAGGTTCACACTCTACATGGAGGGTATTTCTACATACTATACCTTCATGTCTTCAGATTTTGTACATTAATGTTATCATTCAGGATTGTCCAATGATTTCTTTTGGAAGACCCTATTTATTTTTTCAGTTTTAAACTATATATTTAGAATGTTTTCTCAGCATTTTCTGCTGCTCTTGTTTTTTCATAACAGTTTAAACAAAAAGTTTTATCCATGTCCAACAAAGAATTTAGAAGAAACATGGTGTTTTTTATATTGAAACATTTTAATGCTAATTTTGTAGAGAAAAGCTGCTGTCTTTGTACTGAAAAGATTTAATCTGATGGAGAATCCATCCACCAATTCATTTGTAGGCAAAAAGTGTCATTGATTTATGACGGATAAATATCTACACCTTTCCTTGAAATACTAATCTGTATTAATTTAATTTAATCTGTAAATTCTGTATAAAAAACAATTCCTTTTAAGAGATGAGACTTTCATGATTGCATCTCCTGACCTTCTTCACCCTGATATGTAAATCACCAACACATTTCGTAGATGTAGAGTAACTAATATGATTCACAATAACAACAGTATCATGGCACGCTTACCCTTTCCTCCTCAATTTACTCCCTCAGACATTACTGGAATAGCATCTGATATAAGAGAGCCTAAATTTCAGCTATTTTCAACTTTACATCCAACATCAGCATAAAGGAAAAGTGATGACAGCACAATGCAAAAATTAAGGACAAATGGGAAAAAGTGGAAGGTGCAGGCATATTCCTCTGTAGTGGTGCGTTTCCCTCCCTTTCTCCCGAGTCACTCTATGATCTCAGGAACCACACTTAGATCCCTGTCTAGAGTAAAGAGTTACATGATAATCTTCCCTCAGTCTTATCAGAAACCCATGCATGACATAAGGTGGAGAAGGCACTGTCTAAAGTAGGAGCTTCTACTGCCTAAGCAAGGAGCAGGACAAGAAGTAGTCATCCTTTAGCTGGAGATTTAGAGATGACAATAGTCAAGCATCTCATGACCATATGAAAAGAAGTCCTAAGTGAGGCCCTTTGAGCTTTCATGGGCCTATGCCAGCAGGTCTCTCTCAGTGCTCTTCAGTTTTGGACACTCAAAGGACCCCTGACTTCAGGACACTCACCCTTCACCTGTTGAGAGTTGCAAAGGCATGTAACATGAGTATCTCACTGAACCCCTAAACCCGAGTAGAATTTTTAATGGTTATATATACTTTTGTACATAATTCTGTATCTATCTATGTGCACATGTGAATTGGATTTAAATGCACTAGCAACAATAGTGTTAATATTTCCAATTCGGATCTATAAGTATCTACTGTGATCGTAATAAGTCCTATTGTGTCATTTTGTAAATGTTAAATTAGTCAACTATTAGGTGCTGCTGATAAGCAGATAAGTTGCACTTTCACAAATTTGCATTAAAACCTGCTTTCACTAATACTTTTGACAGTAATAGTTTAAGTGGCCTAAGCACTCATTCACAACATCATGAACATGACAAGAAAGAGGGCAAAAGAAGGCAAAGAGACAAAATGGTAGTGAGAAAGTAAAGGAAGAGAAAAAACAGGGTGTGGCTGAAAAAAGAGCAGGCTGTGGGATTGAACATGTATATTTCATATTCTTGATTTATCATTACTTATTACCTATCATGAGCCAGTAAGAATAAAAAAAATGGAAGCATATTATTGTTGGCTTATTATGAATTTATATTTTGTTTACTGGCTATGTTTGTCAAGCTCAAAATCCAAACTTGCTCTTATGATTTTTTTTTTTCACATATTTGCATAGATAAAAAGAATTATAAATCTATTTTAAATAGTCTCTGTATTCATTCAGAAACCAGCCATTCCATGTTTTCATGCTGGGAAGACTAGAACTGTGTGCAGCTCTCCAAGTGGAGACTCAAGGGAGCAGAAGGCAGTGGGGAGAATCACCTCCTTTTACCTGCTGGCCACAGTGCTTTTGATGCAGCCTGGGATTTTGTCAGCTTGCTGGGTAATGTTGAGTATTTCGGCAAGCACCAACCCCAAGCCTTTTTTCACCAGTTATTTATCCAGTGAGTGGCCCATCCATCATATCGATATCTTTCTAATTTAGAGACAAGGATGCCATGGGGGACAGTGTCAAACACTGCATAGGTTCAGTAGACACTATCAGAAAATAACTGGGCCTATGGAATAAAATATTCTGATGTCAGCATTTAAACCAGTAATTAAATTTTTCAAATATTTCAGTGTAGTAAAACATAGCTGATTTTAAAATCCCTGTGTGACATTTGTGGCTCTGTGTAGATAAATGAAAAAAGGGATTGTAAATAAAGTAAGAAATAAAGAATATTTTGATTCAAATGCTACATCATATCTCTACTTTCCATAATAACCTGATTTCTAATGTTAGAATTTTAATGGTTACCAAAAAAGAAGTATAGATATTTTTTATTTCTATCTTCCTTTTTTTTTTTTGTCCAATAATTCTACTTATTTGCCAGATATGCTGCTCATACTACCTACTTTCATGTATAGTTTAGAAGCCTTTTACTATATCTTTGTTCACTTGTTTCCTTTCTTCTAAACATATCACTCTCCACCACAATTTATAAAAATTATAAAATATATTTACCAACTTTTCCTGCATATGCTCAATCCCTGCTTTGATTCTCACTTTTTAGTATTATCTAGTTTTTGCCCACCACCATACTGTAAATATATTTTCATGGGAAGCAGGAGGGTTCTTTTCTCTATTGTTAGTTTCTGCACTACCAGTGTTATCTCTTCAGGTGGTGACAGGTACAGATAGCAAAAAGCAGTGACAATCTTCCAGCTAGTCTGATGTGTCAGTTTGCCCCTGCTGATGGTTTTCTCATCTACTGTGGAGTCAAACCGTGTCACATAATTAGTTCATTGTATACTTACTGTCCTGTGGCAGGACAAATAAACTCTATTCAATGCCAGCCTCTGTGATTCAGAGTTCTTAGGATGGTTCTCTTGGAAAACTGGAAAAAAAAACCCTGTATTTTATTTGTTTACTTTAAAACAATAAATAGCTTGATATTTGGTAGCTGATTTCTAGTAAAACACTTTCTCATTATCACTTTTTCTTGTTGCACTGATGAAACAATGCTCAGTGCCTGCTAATTCTTTAGTGTTCCATGACAGACATTAAAAGGAAAATTCTGAGATCTGGTAGGATAGAGGCAAACCAAATGCTGTGTCATTTCCAGAGAAGGTTCTTACACAGACATTCCTACCTTCCCCTGAGATGATATCTAAAGCCAACCAACAAGGACCTTTGATTGTTAAAATGAGAAGAGCAAACTGGCTTGATCAAGATAAGATCACAGAGTCTAAGATGTGAAACCTAAAATAGAAGAACCAAATTAAATAAAGTAAAACCATGCACAGAGGATTTTGAAGTTGATTTAATGGCATGCTATCACTTTCACTATGTTTAGTACTCTTATGAGCGTACTGTTGCACACACAGTGTCACTTTCATTCGAAGCAGCCATTATCACAATGCACCAGTTAATTTTTGTCTTCAAAGTACAGCAATTATGCTGACATACTGCAAAAAATTATTCAGTACACACATCAGAAAATGCCACACTGCACACATTTAAATTTAGTCCTTTAACTGCTATGATCTCAAGATACTCATTTGAAGATGGTAGCTGAAGTAGAAATTGTAGTTATTTTCACATCCTAAGTTGCAATTTAGTTTGCAATTTTGCCCTCAGCTATCTAACGCTACTCAGGAAATTGGAGGAAATCTCATTGAGTGTAATTTGTAGTGCGTTCGGACAGGTACTATAGCTACCCCATTCAAGACTAAAAATTTACTTAATTTTTGCTAAAGAAAAAAGGGTAGCTACCTGTATGTGCTGTTAAGAACCAAAACTTTTTATTGCTGCAGCAGCTTAAGAGAGTAAAGGTTAGAAAATAAAATTACTAGTGTTAGATAAGAATACCTTGCTTATTTATTACTTTTAAAAAAATGTTTAGAGGAATAAGTAGTTTATTTATTTCTGAAAAAGAGGATCTATAGAAACTTTATTTTAAATTGTTTAAAAACACTGTTTCAAATGCATGAACTGAGAAAAATTATTCTATATACTTTACAAGAAAAAAAAAAGAATTACATGTGTTTACTATGGTAAAAATCTGAAAAAGAAAATGAAGCTTTTGAAAAATGAAAAATTAGGTGTTTTACTTTGATCTCATTGTCATGTTAGTGTTTCTTTTCTGATAACTTAAAAAAAAAATGTACTTATGCTTACTTTGAGACCAGAAGAGTCTGACATGCCATTTCTACCCTAATCTAACGGACAAATATTTTATAACCTTAAGGGCATTAATATCTAGAGTTTATTTTCCATCTCAAAGATAATGTCCTGAACTTTTTATGCCAAAGATCTACCAAGTAGAGGAGATCCTGAAATAATCTAATTTTTCTATTATAATCCCAGTCATATTCAATCATCAATTTTCACATCCTAAACAAATCAGAAAGCAAAATATAAACAGATGTGTCAACAAATGAATCCTGGTGAGAAAAAACGTCCTCTCTAAATCTTTGGATTTCTGTCATTTCTGTGCAGCTGAACTGGCTTATGAGGTTAGAAAGAAACATCCAAAAACGGAACGAAGATCGAAGATTTACCCATTTCTACAAATTAAATTTCAACATAACCCTATTTGTCTCTTAGAATGTAACTCCAGTTTAAGTCCTTAGCACAGTAGGCTTCTTTGGCAAGTAAGGCGAGAGTTTTGGGCTGCTGCGAAGGGAATATGGCTAAACACTCATTCTAATTCTTACATCAAAAGTTTATCTCTGCTAAGCTTAGCAATACAAGCTTCTCTCCCAAATGGTACTGTTAACAGGCTTGTTAATTAGTCATCAATAGCTGTCTAATTGTTAAAGAAGCAACAAGCATCTAATGGTAATAGTACTAAGCTATGGAATTTCTGATGAGGTCCTGATTTCAGTAACTTGTTTTTTAAAATTTAGAACATGTTTTCTTCCACTAAAGTCCCACGGCAGACTTTCTGTTCCCTGACTGTATAATCAGGTGATTAGTGGTGGAGAAGTCCTGACTGAAGCATTCTACAGTGAATATTGAGCTGTGCTGAAAGTCAGAAAATGTTTGCATTTCAACACAACCCCGAGGTCATCAGTCACTCTGGCAACACAAATCACTGTATGGATGCAGTGAATGACTTGACTTTAAAATCTGCTGGAGAGAGAAGTGAAGGAGTGTTTTGCTTACTTCCCATCCCCCTCCACTCCCCAGGCCAGTTTAGAAATGCAGCAGGAAACTCCCTGTTCATTATTGATGCTGAGAGAGAAGAACGAGCCTGCCAAATTGCAGACTTATGTTATAAACTTCTGGCAATCCTTTGTCCCTTTTGAAAGTATGTTTCCAAGTAAAATTCAAATTCTCAAAAAACCACTACAACTGCCATTATACGAACTCCATTAGACAGATAAATCTGAACCTTCACAAGTTGGAAGCCTGGGCACCGCCTCAGACATCCTCATGTATTAAAACAAACACAATACACTAAGTGTGGATTAATTATTAAATTAGGTAGTAAAATCTTTAGCAATGCCTGCAAAAAGGATGGTGTGTCATGCTAAATTGTGTTACAGTTGAGCTCAAAAGCCACTGAAAGCACTTTCATTCTGTTCAAACAGTGTAAAAAAATCTCAGTGTTCAACAACCATCTTATCTCTCACTCATGGTGCCATGATTTACTGCTGTATTCTTCAGACTGAGTTTTCCCAGTAAGACCTGAGTCTTCCACAGGGAACACAAAATCCAGGCAAATAATTTTCTATTCAAGTGAATCAGTTTTGCTAGACACAATACAGTTGCACACATCCGGGTCCTCATCTGAAAACCACTGGGGTCAGTAAGAATCATTCCAGTGACTGCAGTAGGCTTTCTGTCAACTACTTGATAAAGTCTTGGTTTGAAATAAATCTGTCTGCAATGATGATTTTTAAATTGGTGTTTCAGAGGGAAAGGAAAATATTAATACTTTGCCATGCTCTTGTGGCTTGGGACTGTGCTAAAAATGCCTTCTCTTGCAGCCATTTTATAAAAAATCCATAAAGAGAAGTCCTGCAATTATTTTGGGTGAAGTATCATAGGGCTGGCCAGTTTTGTAGATTCCAGCTAGGCTAAAGAAAACTGAAAGACCTAGAAAAGGATAGTAGTGTTTTTATATATATATTGAGCATAATGTAGTTCTTGACATCTGGGATTTTCCTATCAGTCTCTCAGACCCTATTAAAAGCTGAAAAAAGAAGTATCTTCTCTGTTGCAGACTGAGGACTGAGCACATATTAAAACAAAAAAAAAAAAAAAAGAAGAGGTAAATGGTGTTTTTATAATAGTTACCCAGGAATATTGTGACAAATTAGAAATATACAGAGTGATTTTTTTACTATATGATTTCCTAGATGCAATGTATCAGCAAACAGGAAAACACAAGAAAAAATCAAGTACTTTTAACAGTGTATTCCTGAAATGGTTACACAGAATGTGATATCTTAATTTCAGATTTTGCATATATTTGATTAGAATCTGCTGTCTTTTACTTGAGTTGGAGAGCATCCCATTCTTAAGATGTCTCAATGATTTTGATACATCGTCAGAAAACCTAAGTGCACAGGAATCCCATCTTCATTGCAATGTGAGCGAATAGTGCCAACACTGAAAAATATATCATCTTCACATTGGCATGTTTAGAGATGGAAGATTTAAATGAGATGGGGAAGAAGAAACATTCCTAATAGCTAATATCTTGGAACATATAAAGGAGTTCATGAAGTGAAACAGACATAGAGACATTTCTCACGGATAATGTTGAAAAACTGGGGAGAAACTTAGAAGTTTGTATTCCAATACAGAAGAAAGATTTGTAATTCTAAGCCAAGTTTAATAGAGATAGTTGGTTTTGTTTTCTCACATTAACATTACCTATTAAAATTCCTTCATATTCCTTCCAAAATGAAATCTTCTAGAATTTTAGTGATGGCATTGCTAATGTTCTTATGTGAGAATTTATTACATATAAATATTTCTTCATCCTCTTCATTCCTAAAAGTGTCATTCTCAGGCAGAAATTCATAACATCATATCCTTCCCTCCTTCACCTTCCAAACACTCCCCTGTAAATTAATTTGCCCTATTAGTGAACTACCACAGGCCTTTCTAGTTGCTTCTGTCTTCAAATAAAACTTACAGCATTTTCTAAGGTTAAGGCCTTATCTGCCACAGAAGGTGGGAACCTTCCTGGAGTAGAAAGAAACTCTTCCTCCACTTTATTTTACCCTTTGAATTAAAAGGCTTTTAGTCAAAAATGTAGAAAAAGCAAGTAAATATTCTTTACNAAAAATGTAGAAAAAGCAAGTAAATATTCTTTACTAGAATATACAGAACAAAATAGAACAAACAGTAACACAACAGTAACAAGAAATGTCACCCCAAAAAACCTTACCCCCCTCTCCATGTATTTTTTTTCAGTGTGGTCACAGCTGTGGGGGAAACAGTCAGGTCCTGTAGACTCACCACATATGTAGGTATTTCTTCCAGTTTACTACCAAGATGGGCAAGAGTCATTTGTCCAGTGTAGGAACAGTGGAAGATGGAGAGTGCCAGACAGGCTGGATCCAAGCAGGGACCTGTGTAGATAAGGCTCATTCTCTCTCTCCCCCACTCCCCCTCCCCAACCTCTCTGTCTCTCTCTCTCTCTCTCTCTCTCTCTCTCTCTCTCTGGAGTTGCTGCAGGGTCCACCCAGACAAGGGAGCTGGGCTGAGTGAGGCAGCTACAGCAGCAGAGGTGATCTGGTCACAGGGAAAGCAGTCAGGACCTCTCCACCATTTTCTGAGAGAGAGAGAGAAGGGAGAAAGCACCACAGAGGCAGCGTCAGGGCCCTCTCCTAGGGATTGCTCCAGATACTAGAGAGAGCTTGTTGCCTAAAATCAAGATAAA